>WOXC01010342.1:0-165160 GCA_011680675.1 Gymnobelideus leadbeateri | reverse complement strand
TGATTCCATAGGATAAAATAAACCTCACTAGGTATATCTCAGCTAGATGTGATATTTTCTCCTTTTAGAAATGCAAGTTCAGTCCTATGCATAGCATAGCCAAGATGGCAGAGTGAAAATAGGAACTCTGCAGGGCTCCCACTTAAAAAACCTCCAATAACTATAAAATATGACTCTAAACAAAATTGAGAGCTACAGAACTCACAAAGTGACAGAGAAAAACAAACATCCTGCTGAAGTCAGCTGGACAGGCTGAAGGGAAGGGTCTATCACTCCAGGCTGGAAGATGAGTGTTTTCCAGTGTGAACTGCCATCCCAGATCCAGGGTGGCCCTGAGCAGTGGGGCAGACTGGCCAGAAAAGATTTCAGGAGAGTGAATCAACAGCAGCTGTGGCAGTTTCTAGACTTCTCATCCAGTAAACATCAAAGAGAAAATAAAAGGTCAGTGGGAAACTGTTGAAACTGGGTGATGGAAGAGGGTAGTCTGGCCCCTGCCCCTGGGGCAAGAGGTGGCAGAGGCACAGCCGCTGCACCTTCTGCCATGTGACTGCCTCCAGAGCTCTTGGCCCGCAGATCTTAGGGGCACCAAGTGACCATTCAGAAGGTAATCATTCTTGCTTTAATCTGCTTGGATCTGTATCTCGGTCTTGGGGTGTGTGGCCAGTGTGCCAGAGCTTGGGGTGCCTGTAGAGAGGGTGCTCTCTCCATAGCTCTAACAACATTTGTGAAAACCCCAGCAATTTGGGACATAACTTTCTCTGGAAGGAGAGTTCTACCATGGCAAAGACCCCAAAACTCAATTAATTGACTGGCAAGAAGAGTAAGCAGGGGCAGTGTAATCAAATCAAAGAATACTATTTGACAACAAAAAGGATCAAAACATGGAATGAGAAGAAGTCAATGAAGTCAAAACTCCTGCATCACAAGCTTCTAAGAAAAATATGACCTGGTTACAGGCCATGGCAAAGCTCAAAAAGGAATTTCAAAATCAAGGATGAGAAGTGGTTGAAAAACTGGGAAGAGAAACGAGAATGATGCAAGAAAATCATGAAAAGTGAGTCAACAGACTGCTAAAGGAGACCCAAAAAATACTGAAGAAAGCACCTTAAGAAATAGACTAATGCAAATGGCAAAAGAGGTCCAAAAAGCCAATGGGAAGAATGGCTTAAAAAGCAGAACTGCCAAGATGTCAAAGGAATTTCAGTAACTCACTGAAGAGAATGATTCCTTCAAAATTAGATTAGAGCAAATAGAAGCTAATAACTTTGTAAGAAATTAAGATACTATAAAACAGATCTAAACAAATGAAAAAGAAAAAAGAAAGCAAAGTGAAATATCTCATTGGAAAAAACACTGACCTGGATCATAGATCCAGGAGAGATAATTCAAAAACTTATGGGACGAGCGAGGGAATTAAAAGCAGCCTTGTACAATATATCTACTATGATAATGTTTTGCATAGCTAGACATGTACAACATATACTGAATTACTTATCTCCCCAGAGGGAATGGGTGACAAGGGAGGAAGGAAATGTATCTGAAATTCAAGGTCTTAAGATTAAATGTTTCAAATATAAAAAAGACACAAGTCGAATGCCACTATTTCCCCACCACCCTCCACCCCTCAACTATTAGAATCTTCCTTCCATCTACATTGTACGTATATTGTGCACACCTGTTTCTTTAAATGTTGTCTCCCTCATTAGACTGTAAGCTCCTTGAGGGCAAGGGCTATTTTGTCTTTCTCTGTACCTCCTGGCACTTAGCACAGTGCATAGCACAAAGCAAATGCTCAATAAATACTTGTGGACTGACAAAAAAAAAAATGTATGGGACTACCTGAAAGTCATCATCAAAAAAATAGCCTAGAAATCATCCTTCAAGAAATTTTCAAGGAAAATTTCCCTGATATTCTAGAAACAGAGGGTAAAATAGAAATTGAAATAATTCACCAATTGCCTTTTTGAAAAGATCCCCAAAAGAAAACTAATAATATCATAGCTGAATTCCAGAGCTCCCAGGTCAAAGAGAAAATATTACAAACTACCAGGAATAAACCATTTGAGTATTCTGGAAACACAATCAGGATAATTCAAGATCTAGTATCTTCTACAATAAGGGAAGAAAGGGCTTGGAATATGATATTCCAGAAGTCAAAAGGGTTATGATTAAAAACAAAAATCACCTACCAAGCAAAACTGAGTATAATTCTTCAGGAGCAAACATGGACATTCGAAGAAATAGAGGACTTTCAAGTATTCTTGATTTAAAAAAAGCTGATAAAATTTGACTTTCAAATATAAGAAGCATGAAAATGTAGCAGCAAACACCCTAGCATCCTCAGGGTGGCTGCCAACACAGATTCTTAGATCTGCCTTTCGAAAACAAAGCAACTCAAAATGGGTTAACAATCTTGCTTTAATCAATCAAACATATATCTATACCTAGTTCAGGGGAAAAAGGTCAGCAACCCTAACTTCAAAGTATATAGACGTTACAAGCAGAAGTTACAATACAAAGAAACATTTCAGCAGAAAGGCTTCCTAAAAGATGGCGGAGTAGAAACAGCACTTCCAAGGGGCTCTCACCCACACCATGTAAAAATCATATAAAAGGGTATTCTGAATAACTTCTGGAGCTCCAGCACCCACAGAAGGACAAAGAGAAGCTAACCACCTACTGATGACAGCCCAGCAACCCTGCAGGGAGCAGCCAGCTCAGCAATCTGAGAGCCAAGCCCAGGACTGCCTGAGTCGCAGTTTTAACCCCAGGGCATCCAGGCCAGCAGCCAGCTGGAGGGATCCCAGAAAACAGCTGTGGCAATTCCAGAATTCTCAACACAGAAATGCCTAGGACAAAGTGAGAGGCTAGTGCCTATGGACTTTGGGACCAGTATTTGGGGAACACATCAACTTCTTCCCCTGGCAGCAAGAAGTGGCTAAGGAGACACAATACAGACGCCATTTTGCAGCTTCAGTAGCAGCTTCAGCTCCTGACCTGCTAACTGTAGGGAGATCTAGGGATCAGTCTTGGGGGATAATTGCTCTTGCTTTAACATCCCTGTATCTGGATTGCTGTCTGGGGTGGAGGTCTTGGGGTGGGTATCCAGCTTGCCAGACCATGTGGAGGCTACACAGAGACCACCCAACTAATACCTCCAGAAGTTGTGAAGACCCCAAAGTTTGGGATGGAAGCTCCCCTGTCTGGTGGCAGAGTCCTACTGTGGCAACAAGCCCAAAAGTCAAGTGGCAACATGCCTAGGCAAAGGAAACAAAACAAACAGAAAAATGCAACATTAGACTCCAATTTTGGGGGCAGAGAGGATCGAAGAATGGAATAGGAGGACTGTGAGGTCAGAAATCCAGCACCAAAAGATCCAAATGAAAACACAAGCTGGTTACAGGCCATAGAGGACCTTAAGAAGGATTTTAAAAATCAAATAAGAGCAGTGGAGAAAAAATTTGGAGGGGAAATGAGAAGGATGCAGGAAAAGTATGAAATGAGAGTCAACAGCCTGACTGAGGAAAATAACACCTTCAAAAATAGACTAACTCAAATGGCAAAGGAGGCCCAAAAGGGCAATGAGGAGAAGAATGCCTTAAAAAGCCAAATTTCCCAGATGGAAAAAGAATCTCAAAAGCTCACTGAGGAGATTCATTCCTTCAGAGTTAGACTGGAGCTAATGGAAGCTAATGACTTTATGAGAAATGAAGATGTTATTAAACAGATCCAAACAAATAAAAGAATAGAAGGCAATGTGAAATATCTTATGGGGAAAACCACTGACCTGGAAAATAGATCCAGGAGAGATAATTTAAAATTATTGGACTACCTGAAAGCCATGATCAAATAAAGAACCTAGAAATCACCCTTCAAGAAATTTTTAAGGAAAATTGCCCTGATGTTTTAGACCCAGATGGCAAAATAGAGGTTGAAAGAATCCACCAATCACCTCCTGAAAAAGATCCAAAAAAGCAAACTCCTAGGAATATTATAGCCAGTTTCCAGAACTCCCAGATCAAGGAAAAATACTACAAGCAGCCAGGAAGAAACAATTTCAGCCTTGTGGAAACACAATCAGAATATCATAGGACCAGGCAGCTTCTACACTGAGGGATCTAAGGGCATGGGATATGATATCCCACAGGGCAAAAGACCTGGGATTAAAACCAAGAATCACATACCCAGCAAAACTGAGTATTTTGTTTCAGGGGAAAATATGGTCATTCAGTGGAATAGAGGAATTTCCAGCATTCATGAGAGAAAAAAACAGAGTTGAATAGAAAATTTGACATCCAGACACAAGAAGCAAGAGATGCTTGAGAAGGTAATCAGGGAAAAGAAATCAAAAGGAATTTATCAAATTTGAACTATTTGCATTCCTACATGAAAAACAATAACTGTGACTGATGAAACCTTTCTCATTATGAATATAATTGAAGAAGGGTATATGGGCATATGAATACATATGTGAATGTGTGTATATATGTTTACAGGTATGCATGGATAGAGGGCACAGGTTGAATTTGGTGGGAAATGATGATTCTTAAGGGGTGAAGTTAAGAGGTGAGAGAGGAAAGTGGCAAGAGGAGATGGGGAGAGACAGGTTAGGGTAAACTATCTCATGTAGAAGAAGCAAGGGGAAGTGATTGCAGGGGACAGGAAGAATCTGAAGGCAAAAAGGCAAAACCATATTCTCACTGAATTTGGTTCAGGGAGAGAATGACATACATACTAAATAAGATATCTCACCCTGCAGGAGAGTAGGGGGAATGGGATGATAGGGGCTATGATGGCAGGGAGGGCATTCTGGGGGGAGGGGAGGTTGTAAATACCCACTTTCTAAGAGGGATAGGAACAATGTAGGGAATGGACCAGGAGGGGGGTGGGATGGGTGGGAGGGAATTATAAGCAGCCTTGTACAATATATCTACAATGGTAATGTTTTGCATAGCTATACATGTACAACACATACTGAATTGCTTATCTTCCCAGCAGGAGTGGGTGACAAGGGAGGAAGGGAATAGATCTGAAATTCGAAGTTTTAAAATTAAATATTTCAAATATATATATACTGTTATTAATACAATTTTGCATGTAATTGGGAGACAAGATGTGCAGGCATTGGGGCACAGAGATTCACCTTGCCCTAATGGTAAAGTCAAAGGGGGTATGGGAGAAGATATGGGAGAGAGCAGATTGGATGAGGGGATATCCTGTGGGACTGCTATTCTGGGGTGGTGGGTAGGGGAAAAATGGGGAACAATGTAACTCAAAATCTAAAAATGGGGAAAAATTGTAACTCAAAATCTGTCGGAAATGAATGATGTAAACCAGAAGTTAATAAAGCATTTGTTTAAAAAAAAAGAAAAAAAGAAGAAAGGCTTCCTAACTGTCCAACCATTACATAGATCCATACCTAATCAGTTACCAGAGAGGGAAGCACCATCATCTGGGTTTTCAAAGCGGGGGTGGGGGGGGGGGGTCTCAACTGCTGGCCAGAGTCTCATCTGGTAAAATCTCACAACACTTCTTAAAGTGAACTCCAAAACAATGCCTCACATCAAGGTTTATATAGCCTTCTCCAGGCTCAGAGAATGCAACAACCCTTTTGACACAATGCCTAATCACAAAGTATCTCCTGAAAAACAATCCTCCCACCACAGGCTCCAGGTGCACTTAAGCCTAGCCGCAGGAAAGATCTTAAAAAGAAATTATAAGGAACTACTTAAAGTTTAATCATTTACATCCCTACATAGAAAAGGCCATCGTTATAACACATGAGGCTTTTCCCAGTAGGAGGATAGTTGATGGTATACACACCCATTTATACATACATACATATACATACATACACATACATATATGTATGTGTATGTATGTATATGTATGTATGGGAGGGTGTATGTGTGTATAAATATATATGTGAGTGTGTGTATATATATATATATATGTGCATGCACACATAGACAGAGGTCATGGGATCATTTGAAGAGGAAAGGATGATATATAAAAAATTAAGAAATGAGAGAGGAATATAATGGGAGGAGTAAAGGAGAGATAGAATAGGTCAAATTATCTCATATAAAAGAGGCAAGAGAAAACTGTTACCATGGAGGGTCAGATCAGGAACGTTAAAGGGAATAGGTCATCCTTATCTCATTGAATTTGGCTTTAAGAGGGAATAACATACATACTTATTTGGGTATCTTACCCTACAGGAAGGTAGTGGGGAAGGGGATAAGAGGGGGAATGATAGAAGGGAGGAGAGATTGGGGGAGAGGGTAGTTAGAAGCAAATACTTTTGAAAAGGGAGAGGGTGAAAGTAGCAAATAGAAAAAGTAGGAGGCAGGATAGGATGGAGGGAAATATAATTAGTCTTTCACAATATAACTACCATGAAAATGTTTTGTGTAATCACACGTGTACAACCTATGTTGAATTGCTTCTCTTCGCCGTGGTGTTGGGTAAAGAGGGAAGAAGGAAAAGAATCTAGAAATCAAAGTTTTAAAGACAAATGTTAACAAAAAATGTGTTTGTTTGTTTTTTAAATGCAACTGGGAAATAAGGTATACAGGCTCTGTGGTATAAAAATCTATCTTGCCCTACTAGAAAGTTAGAAGGGGTATGGAGGAGGATATAAGATAGAGCAGATTGGGAGAATGGGTATTCAGTAGGCTTGCTATTTTGGGGTGGGTATAGGGAAAAGGCAGGGAGAAAATTTGTAACAAAATCTTATGGAAATGAGTGTTGAAAACTAAAAATAAATTGAAAAAAGACAATCCCCCCCAAAGAAAAAACAATGTAAGTCCACTGAGGATAGGAGTTGTTTCATTCTATATAAATGTGTGTTGTAAATACATATAATACATAAATGCATATTCATATATTATTTGCATAAAATTGCATATATATGCTTACATTTGTATCCTTAGAACTTAGCACAGTTCTGAGAACATAAAAAGTGCTTAAGACAATATGTACCATTTGTTATTGACTCCCAGACAAGACCTCTGTCTACAACACTCTACTGTCATTTTTGTTGATTTTTGTCTTCATTATTTAATTGTAGCAAAATATCCTATGAATGAATTTTCATATTCTTCCATACTTACTGCCTCTTTCTCTCTATTATCATTCCATACGTCTGAGGTTGCAGAGTGATTGCATCCCAAGAATACATGTTTTTCGTTAAAATGAGGTAGTGTTTTGAGCTTATTAAGGTGCTAAGGACCAGTAGCATTCAATTAGGATTTTCTCCCTGTTTCAATAAGAGGAATTGAAAAGGTTTTTGAAAGAATGGAGATCTTGGGAAGCAAAAGCATTCCAAAAAATAAAACAGGCATATTTTGCATTAGGAATAACTCCTTGTATGTTGGTTCATTTCCAAGAATTCCTGGCACCTAATGTGTATTGGAAAAGAATCAATGGATATAGTAGCCCGAGAGTCAATCATTTCCATTCCTGTTCATTATGAGCACTTCCACTTCATTTATTCAAGTCAATTTTTCCAGCTGAGAATCTCACTTTTAAAGAGTAGAATAGTGTTAAATGGGAGCTTCTTTTCAAAGGAAAGAGCTCCAGTAATGAGTGTTGAGTACATGTCTAATGCAGTTCCATGCTGGGAGATTCTCCAGGCATCCTTGAAAACACAAGCACACACACACACACACACACACACACACACACACACACACACAACGGACATTCACAAATGTATACAGAAGTGCAAACACATATCAATGAGTGAACAGACATACAGTCACACATAAACAAAATACACATGTACATGACAAAACACACTCAAGACTGTCTTCTTTAATTTTATCAAAAGCAAGTAATGCATGAATGAATGACCAATGAATGCAGCAGTCTCAAAGAGAAAGGAATCAGGATAATTTTATTTTAATTTAGTTCATTTTTGGTTTTGTTTGGACCAGCTCTGTCATTTCATTGGCACAGAGAACTTGATTTGGCCAGCTTGCCAGTGCATTCTATCAGCACAGATTGGCACCTGCTTTGCATCTGATAATTGAAAAGTTTCCTCCAGCTCCAAGAGGAAGAGTGACTTTTTCCAGGTTTATCTAACTAATACATCAGAGGCATAAATTGAACCCAGGGCTACCACATTTGGAGGTTGGCTTTATCTATTATAATATACTTTCTCTTTGTCTACACCATTAAAGAGTCTCAAAGGAGTTCCTTATCTGTGAAATGAGGATAACAATAGTATCTATTTCCCAGAGCTGTTGAGAGGATCAAATGAGATTATATTTGTAACATGCTTAGCACTGTGCCTGGTGCCCAATAGGCACAATATAAAAAAGTGATGATGATGATGATGATGATGATGATGATGATGATGATGATGGTGATGTTGATGGTGATGACAATGATGACAATGACAATTATAATGATTATGATGATGATTGCATAATGCTTTACTCTTATACCGACAAAACATTAAAGAATTCAGAATTTCCCCCCTCATTTTTCTTTTCCAGACCAAACACTTTCCCAGGAAGGATGTCTAACCCTCTCACTTGACAACTTTTAAGACTAAGTCAGCAAATGAGAAAGGGATTTGTCTAAGGTATCAGACGATGTGGCACAAGATAAGTGGCAATATCAAAGACTGAAAAGCTCAATACATTTGTAATAAGAGAAATCGTGGTCAAATCTTGCTTCTCTCATTTCCTTCATATGTGATTTTGACAAATTTCCTTAAACTTCTGGGTCTCAGTTTTCTCACTTCTGAAATGAAGAAATTGAATCAAGTGGTCTTGAAGATATCTTTTATGACCATTTATGACATTAAAGTTCCCTTCTAGCTTGAAATCTGTGACCAATTAACAAGAAATTTTAAACACCTACCCTGTGTTAGGCATTATGGATACAAAGACAAAAAACAAATTGTCCTTCCTCTCAAGAAGCTTACATTCCATAAAGAGAGAGTGTATATATACACACACACATAAATATATATACATATATGCATACATATATACATACATATATTCATACATATATACATGTGTATATATGGCAGTCAACACACGTTGCCTATTATGTACCAAGAAATGTGCCAACCTTTACAGATACAAGGAAAGCCAAAAAACAAAACAAAACAGCAGTATTTTTTCTCAGGAAGCTTATGATCTAATGGGGAAAGGTAAAACACAAAAGGAAACTGAAAAGTGTGAGAATGGATGGTACCCAGCACAGAGGTATGATGGAGTGCAGCTGGGAAGGAAGTGAAGGAATATGAATGTCTGACCTCCTTCTTTAAATGGAGGTTTTGAGGAAGAACTTTCAATTCCACCCACAGATGGGTTCCTAGAACAGAGGATACTGACAAAGTATGAGCACAAATGGAAAGGATACAGAATAAAAATAAAATTATTCATTTGGGGGAGTCCTTTCACTAGTTAGGGCCTCAGATTGTTTATCTGTATGATGGGGGGTGAGCTTGGGGGTGGGGAGGACTAGATAACCTCTAACCTCTTTTCCAGCTCTGTATGTGTGACCTATAATCTTGTCAAAAACAGAAATCCAGGGAGGAGTTGAATGCTGAACCTGTACTCTTTGACTCCAATTGAATTGGATAAACGTCCTGGGCACAGCAATGGAAAAGAAAGGAGGCATTGATCATTTCTGCCATGAAGAAGGGACCATAGTCCACCACACCTTCCAAAATGGATGGATGCCTCTTCACTTGTCCGAATCCAGTGCTTACTACAATGCCTGGAAGGTTGCAAGAGCTAAACAAATCTTCGTTGACTGAAAAACTCCTCTGATGCATGGGTACTCTAAAATTCTGCCAGTGGAATTCCAGTTCTGGCAGGTGTCAGCAAGTTAGATAGACAGGCTGTAGTAGGAGCTAAGGGAAGGCTGTATGCCTGCTGCCTGAGGACCAATTTGGCTAATGTTGGAAAAGCCTCATCACCAGAGGGTTGTCCACAAGGTGAATGGGCCTTTAAGTCAAGCTAACTCACATTGATTTTTTTTCTCAGCCTGGGGATGGGAGACTTTTCCGAAGACAGATGTCACCTAATATTGAAAGAATCACAAATCCTTGAAATATTCACAGTCATGGATCTAGAAGTGGAAGGTTATTTAGAGGCCTTCTAGTCCAATTCTTTTTTTTTTTTTTCAGAGGAGGAAACCAAAGTATTAACCCAGATATCTCCTTTTGGACTTAGAATCTTTCATAAAATAATGGAAGGGACCTTAGAGGCCAACTCGCTGAAAATCTGCATTTTCAATTGAAAAAAATGACCACAGGGGAGGTTGCAAGACATGCCCAAGGTCACACAGATACTAAGAATGGGAAATGGGATTTTATTCCAGGTCTTCTGACTTCAGGGCCAGTGAGGGGTTTTCTCCTCTTCTACAGTCATTTAAATAGGAATATGCCTCTTTATAGCAGAGGTATGCCCACGGACACGAAGCTGACCACATCCTGAGCAATTTCTTGCTGTCAGTCCCTGGCAGCTTATGTAGCTGCCTCAGGGACAGAAGAGGAAGCCTGTGGGCTGCAGCTGACAGGGCTTATTCGTCGTCTCTTCATCCCACTCCTGATCCAGACGTGAGTTTAATGAGGAAAAAGATACTTTGGAACTTTCCTGCTATTTGGCAGACAACTGCAGAGAATAATACAGATTTGTCATATTAGTTAAAACAGTACTGTGTGAATCTATGCCCTGACCAGCTTCTCATAAAGGGGATGCCAATGGTTCATATGCCGCCCAATCAGCAAGCACTGCATCAATGGGAACAGGTGACTGGCCCCATAATTAATCCCCATCTTTTAGGATGCTGGCTCATTGCCACAAGTTTCAGATGAAATTGACAGGCATTGGGTGCTCAGCAGCCAGGATGGTCCAGCTAAGTCATTACATGCTGTGGTTAACAAGAACAAAAAAAAAGGAATCACCTCTATGAACCCAGAATATTAACAGTAACTCACATTCTCATGTTTCTAAAGTTCTTTTGGTTAACATTTTCACCAAGTACTTTCCTTCCCCATATCCATGAGAAGCAGAGAAGGCAAAATATGTCATCCTTTTTGATACCGCAGAGAGACACCATTGTCTAGCTAGTATTGGGGAAGATATGGACTACAGGCCATGTGGTATAGTGTGTGCTGGACTCAGAGTCTAAAGGCCTGTGTTTGAGTCTCTCCTCAAATCCTTTAATCTCCTTGTTCCTTAGTTTCCTCAGATTTAAAATTAGGGGGTTCCAAGGTTGCAGCTCTGGATTCACAATGTTTTAATTCTAAGGTGCTCACTAGTTGTATGACACTTTACTTTTGGGACACTCAGTTTACTCCTCTGCAAAAAGGGGAAAAAATGATACCTGCACTAACAGTACATTAGAATTTTTCAGGAAAGCATTTTATTGTACTACTAATATGTTATTAATACAATAATGATAATATTTAAATAGAAGGTAGTGTGGAACCTGGAAGAACCATGATCACCTCTCTGACACCTTACTGTGTGACCCTGGGCAAGACACTTTCAGTTCTCTAAGGCTAGAAACTGCCCCAAAAAGTGCTGACCTATACTGATTGAGGGAGCTTCCTTTCAGGATGGAATCACAGGTCTACATCTATTCCTAAAATTTATACAGTATTTTAAATTTTGCAGAAAAAAATATCTATCCATGTAATGTCATTCCATTCTTATCACAACCCTTAGGCAGGTACCATTATTGTATCCATTTTACATATAAGGAAACAGAGTCTAAGACTGATTAAGTGAGTTACTTAGGGTCACATGGTAAGTATCTAAAGAAGAATTAAACCTCCCATATTTTTGACTCCGAGCCAAGTGATTTATCCATTAAGACCTCTTTATATATAAATGTGAATAATTATTTATAATATATTACATATTGTAATATTATTTATAATACAGCTATGGAAATTTAAGCTCAGAGAGGTTAATTGATTTTTTATGGTCATCCAGTTAATGAGAAGTAGGATATGAAACTAGGTTGTTCTGATGTTAGCACTAACATCCTATTAACTATATCACTGCCTTTCTTTGTCAATTGTAAAGTAATAGAAAAGAGGATTCTTACTTTAACACAGATAAGGATGCTCAAAAAGGTTATGTGACTTCCCTATAGTTATCTAGCTAGTAAGTTTCATGAGTAGAATTTAGAAGCCAAGTTTTCTGACATTTTTCACCATTGTAGTATAGGAGAAAAGCTTGAGAAAATGGGAAAGAATAATTTTACAATTTTGTATTTTATCTGACACTAGTCTAAGCAGACTGTAGAATTAATGGTTTCCATAGTCTTGCTCCTAACTACAGTTTTAAGCTTGGTGTCCTCCAGCTGTTTCTTATCCCAAGAATAGCTCTGGCTGCCTTTTGGAGGAACTTAAGTGCAAAATTGACATTTCTGGCAATGAAAATCTCTGTAAAGCTGTGGGCTGGGAGCTAAGCAGGCTGCATCAGAAGATGTCTGCCCCTGCACCAGCCTCATTCCCTGAAGCACTCAAACTGAGCTGTCTCCAGAAATGAACTACCTAAAGTTTCAATCCTATTCTGTGATGAAGAGACTTCTTCACAAAGACAAAGACTAAAGGCTAAGAAAAATAACAATCCCAAACCATCTTTGGCCACGTGTTTACTGTCTCTGATTCCCCTATGTGTTATTGTCTTCACCTTGGATCAATCCAATAACCTAATTTCTAAAATACAAGTTTATTAAATATCTACTTTGTGTAATACACTATGAGAGGCAGTACAGTCCCTGTGTTCCAATAGTTTATATTTTATTTGCAGTGTAATAATCTCTATCTCTACCTATCTATCTATCTATCTATCTATCTATCTATCTATCTATCTACCTATCTATCCTCTTTCTATATATAATATATGTACTTAATGTTTAATGGGGATGTGGCACATGCGTAAGCAATATAAAATGGTACCACCCAGTAGAGGATAAGGAGAGATCTTCTTCAGAGAGAAAAGAAGACTTAAACTTGGAGAAAATTGAATCACTTTTCCTCCTAGTGGAGATGGGTGAGGAAGGAAAAAGGGAAAAAATCTGGAAATCATAGTTTTAAAAACAAATGTTGGGGCGGAGTCAAGATGGCAGAGTAGAAACAGCTCATCCAAGCCAATCTGCCCCCAGATTCCCCCCAGACTATGTAAAAGGGGACTTTGAACAACTTCTGGAGCCCCAGCAGGCCAGGAGCGATTCCAGAATTATCAACATAGACATGCCTAGGACAAAGTAAGAGGTTAGTGTCCTATGGACTTTGGGACCAGTATTTGGGGAATGTGTCAGCTCCCTCCCCTGGGGGCTAGAAACCACTGAGGAGACAAGCCATTTTGTAGTTTTCAGAGGCAGCGCGAGCTCCTGGCCTTCGAACTATAGGGAGATCCAGCGATCTTGGGGGGTAATCACTCTTGCTTTAACCTCCCTGGATCTGGATTGTGATCTAGGGTGGAAGTCTTGGGTGGGTTTACAGCTTGCCAGAAACAGAAGTTGCCCCCCACACGTTCGGGACAAAAATTCCTCTATCTGGCCTTAAAGCCATAGTGTGGCAACAAGCCCAAAAGTCAAGTAATTAAGTGGCAACATGGCAAGGCAAAGGAAACAGAAAAAGGAAAACCTAGACTCCTATTTTGGGGGCATAGAGTGGGAAAATGACTGTCAGGTCAGAAGTCCTGTTCCAAAAGCCCAAGGGGAAAACATGGGTGGGTTGCAGGCCATAGAGGACCTTAAGAAGGACTTTAAAAATCAAATAAGAGAAGTGGAGGAAAAATTGGAAAGAGAAATGAGAAGGATGCAGGAAAAGTATGAAATGAGGGTCAACAGCCTGACTGAGGGAAACAACACCTTAAAAAATAGACTAGCTCAAATGGCAAAGGAGGCCCAAAAGGGCAGTGAGGAGAAGAATGCCTTAAAAAGTCGAATTTGCCAGATGGAAAAGAATCTCAAAAGTTCACTGAGGAGATTCATTCCTTCAGAGTTAGACTGGAGCAAATGGAAGCTAATGACTTTATGAGAAATCAAGATACTGTTAAGCAGATCCAAACAAATGAAAGAGTAGAAGGCAATGTGAAATATCTCATGGGAAAAGCCACTGACCTGGAAAATAGATCCAGGAGAGACAATTTAAAAATTATTGGCCTATGTGAAAGCCATGATCAAGGAAAGAACCTAGAAATCACCCTTCAAGAAATCCTCAAGGAAAATTGCCCTGATGTTTTAGATCCAGAGGGCAAAATAGAGGTTGAAAGAATCCAGAGATCACCTCCTGAAAAAGATCCCAAAAAGAAAACTCCCAGGAATATTATAGCCAGGTTCAAGAATCCCTAGATCAAGGAGAAAATACTACAAGCAGCCAGGATGAAACAATTTCAATATTGTGGAAACACAATCAGAATAGCCCAGGACCTGGCAGCTTCTACACTGAGGGATCAAAGGGCATGGAATATGATATTCCAGAGGGCAAAAGAACTGGGAATGAACCCAAGGGTCACCTACCCAGCAAAACTGAGTATTTTGTTTCAGGGGAAAATATGGTCATTCAGTGGAATAGAGGACTTTAAAGCATTCTTGAGGAAAAAACCCTAATTGAATAGAAAATTTGACATCCAGACACAAGAAGGAAGAGATGCCTGAGAAGGTAATCAGGGAAAAGAAATCAAAAGGAACTTATCAAAGTTGAACTATTTACATTCCTATATGGAAAAGCAATAAGTGTGACTGATGATATCTTTCTCACTATGAAAACAATGGAAGAAGGGTGTGTGGTCATACGAATACATATGTGAATGTGTGTGTATGTGGTTACAGTTATATATGGATAGAGGGCATAGGTTGAATTTGTTGGGAAGGGAGAATACTCAAGGGATGAAATTATGAGGTGAGAGAGGAATGTGGCAAGAGGAGATGGGGAGAGACAGGGTAGGGTAAACTATCCCATGTAGAAGAAGCAAGGGGAATTGGTTGCAGGGGAGGGGTAGAATATTCACCACATTCACATTGGATTTGGTTCAGGGAGAGAATGACATACATACTAAATGGGATATCTCAACCTGCAGCAGGATATGGGGAAGGGGGTTTAGAGGAGGGATGATGGATAGGAGGGCATCCTTGGGGGGATGGGAGGTTGGAAGTACCCACTATAGAAGAGGGACAGAATCATGTAGGGAATGGACAAGGTGGTGGGGTGGTATGAGTGGGAGGGAATTATAAGCAGCCTTGTACAATATATCTACTATGATAATGTTTTGCATAGCCAGACATGTACAACATGTACTGAATTACTTATCTCCCAAGAGGGAATGGGTGACAAGGGAGAAAGGAAATGGATCTCAAATTCGAGGTCTTAACATTAAATGTTTCAAATATATATAAAAAAAGTCAACCTGAATATTGATATATTCAACCTGGGTAATAAGGGGTTAGGTTCCTGTGGCCACCAAATACTTTAATCTTTTGCTAGGGATTGCTCAAAATATTTATCTCTTCCACATCGTGAATTTCCTCATCACAGTTTCAATATATTGCAGGTCAACATAAGAAATCAAATGGGAATTTTGGGAGAGTTTTGTGGAAGTCACAGATAATGTGCAAAGGTTGGAAGAATACACAGAAAAAGTTTAAAAACTCAGAAATACATAAAATATATGTATTAAAAAACAAATATTACTCATTTTTTTCTACATTCAACTGAGAAATAAGATATACAGGCACTGGGGTTTAAAAATTCATTTTGCCCTAACAAAAAGTTAGGGGGGATTGGAGAGTATATGAGAGAACAGATTGGGGAAAGGGTATTCATAGGTTTGATATCTTGGGGTGGCTGTAGGGGAAAGATGGGGAGAAAGTTTGTAGCTCAAAATCTTGTGGAAATGAATGTTAAAAACTAAAAACAAATAACAAATAATAATTTATATTTATTGATTATTGAATAAAATAAATGCTAACTTTTTTTGCTTTTTTTTGAGGGCAATTGGGGTTAAGTGACTTGTCCAAGGTCCCGTGGCAATTTGTGTGTGTGTGTGTGTGTGTGTGTGTGTGTGTATGTGTTAAGTGCCTGAGGCCGGATTTGAACTCAGGTCCTCCTGATTCCAGGGCTGATGCTCTATTCACTGTGCCACCTAGCCGCCCTGAAATAATAACAATAATGTTTTGAATGTATTGGAAATAGGAGGTTAGCTTTCTATGACCACCAAAATCTCTATGTTTTGATAGAGATTGCACACTTGAAACGTTACCTTACCATTCTCTGGAGGAATTCATGAAGATTTTTACGAAAATATTTCTCCTTTTTTTGTAGATATAATAAATCATTGCTTCCTTAATCCCATACTTCTTAATCCATATCCGCAGATATTCTGGCATGAAGTTTATCTAAGACCATCATTTTCTTTCTAAGTTACATCAATGACTTCACACACTGAGACTTAGAGGCCAAAGGACTTGTACTATGCTTTGGGAATATAACTGCAAAACAACATGTGAGTGTTAAAGGTAAACAATTGAAATCTACGATGAATGCATGGGACCTCTCTACATCGGTAGGGTGAAGAAGACAAGTGAAACATCTAGTGAAATACCAATTACAAGCTTGTACACATCATGCTTCTTATTCTTTAGTCTACTGCACATAGCAGTAAATGGTCCCCTTTGCCAATGCATGAGTTAAAATGAAACTAATAAAATCAAGCAAATGCTTGAGGCTGTGAATGTTAAACACATAAATGCTGAAGATTGACTGCATAAACAGAATAAATAGGAAATAATTAACAGAAGTAAGGCACTAGACTTAAGAGTAGTAAAGCCTTCCAGCAAAGATGAAATTTTTATTGGCATTTAAAGGAAGCTGGGAGGTGAAACACAACATGATGTTCTAGTAATGGAAGACAGGCAGAGCAAATGCCTTGGGCTGAGAGACAGAGTGTTCTGTTCATGGACGAGATAGGAGGCCAGTGTCATTAGATCAAAGAACAAATGTCAAGGAGTAAGATGTAAGAAGAATGAAAAGGTATGAGAGGGCTAGGTTATGAATATCAAACAGAGAACTTGGCATATGATCTTTGAGCCATTGGAGCAAGGAACCATTGGAGTAAGGAGCCATTGGAGCGTATGGATTAAAAGGGGCAAATTGGTCAGACCTGCACTTTACAATATCACTTCCATGGCTGAATCAAGAATGGATTGGAGAGGAAGAGATTTGAGACAAGTGGACCTAGTAGCAGCTATTGCAATAGTTCAGATATGAGGTGATGAGAGTCTGCACCAGGGGTGGTAGGGTCAAAAGATAAAAAGGGGCATATTAGAGCAATGTTGTAAATGTGAAATACGAGGACTTCGGCAAAAGAACAGGGAGTGAGAGATAGTGAGGAGTCCGGGCTGACTGTGTCTGGGAGTCTGAGGGATTGGTAAAATGATATCACCTTCTCCAATGATAGGGAAGGCAGGAGCAGGAAGTTAGGGGGAAAGATCATAAATTCTAGTTTGGACATAATAGGTTTAAGATGTTGAGTCACTTAACCGAACTCAGTCTCCAGTTATTCTTCTATAACATGGGGATAATAATAATGTCAAATTCATAGGCTTATTGTTATGATCAGTTGCAATAACATATTTAGAACACTTGTGAACTTTGAAGGACAATATAAATGCTAACTTGGGTAGTCATTGTTTTGAGAAGGGAGACAAAGGCTTTTCTCAGAGGACATCAGTCTGGGCAAAATCACACTGAGGGCTTACCTTAAACCAGAAAATGAAACAAAACAGGAAGACAGGTTAGGCAGCTTTTTGTCTATAGATAATATTATTATTATTGTTATTATTATTATTATTATTATTATTATTATTCCAGGTTTTCCAGGGGAAGATTTTCAAGCAGAAGATATTTCAGGAGTAAATGAGCTGAATGATGAGGAAAATTAAATTGTAAATTGAATTTGAAAAACTTTGCATTTAGGAAGATGGTCAGATAATGAGCTGAAGGAGGGAAAGCTGAGAGAACATAAAAAATATTGAAGAAATGTGAGAAGGTAAAAGAGAAAAGGAGAAATACTTGTTCTAAAGGAGTCAGGATGAAGGAAGAGTAAAAGAAGACAGAAACATGAGTGAATCTGGGACTGAGAGACGAGAAGGAGGAATTAATTTTGACTTCTAATTTCATTCTGGGTATGTGGATTCCCACTAAAATAATCTACAAGGCTCAATCTCTCTCTCTCTCTCTCTCTCTCTCTCTCTCTCTCTCTCTCTCTCTCTCTCTCTCTATGTCTTTCTGTCTCTCTTTCAGCCTCTGTCTCTCTCTCTTCCTATTTCATCCTCCTCTTTCTCAGCCTCTCGTTGTATCTCTGTCTCTGTCTCTCTTGCTTTCTGTCTCTTGCTTTTCCCTTCTCCTTACTCTCTCAGTCTCTCTCTCCCTCTCTCTCTCACACTCTCCTCTTCCATTCTCCATCCCCCCATTCTGTGCCTCCCCAATTCATCCGTTGTGTTGAGTCCATTTCCTCTTTCATCTGAAAGTCCATCAGATATTTGAAGAAACATACACACCCTGAGGTTTCTCCAGGTTAATGATCTTTAGTTATTTTAACCAATCCTTTCATGGAATTATCATCTAAACACATTCCCTTGTTCTGATTGCCCTTTGTAAATTTTCAAGGTGATCCATTCCCTTACCAAATGTAGCTTCAACATTGGACAGGATATTTTAGATGTGATTTGACCTGGAGTATAGGCTAATTACTTTACAGTGTCTCTTAATGTGGCCTGGAGCTCAGCGAACTGCAGTCTCAGGTCACATCCAGCCTGTCTCCAGATTCTGTGAGACCCCATGAACTAACATAATTAATTTTCTAACATTTTTATCTCACCGACCCACCAAAAAACAGGTATTGGACTGATCTGGCCCAGAGGGCCATAGACCATCAACATTTGGTGTAAATTAACATCACATGACCTTTTATCTATACCCCAACCTACTGTTGATAATACTGTGTTCACACTTATCTAAAACACCAAGATCTTCAAGAGAATGCTTTCTTTCTAACCAGAAATCTTTCATTCTATATCTGTGAAGCTGATTTTTAACAAAAGTATAAGCCTTCCTATCTCATATTATAACCATTATACCAAAGAATGGGTTCATAGTTCTTTTTGGGGGGTTGAGCACATAGAAGCTGAGGGAAATTAAATCATTTGATCAGGATTTCCTAATGCATTCATGTTAGATTTGAGACTAGAAGCTAGATATCTAAACTAATTGTCAGACACTCTTTCTAATTTATTCATTCAAACAAATTATAGAATTTTATATTGGAAGAGATTTTAACAGCCACTTAGTCCAACTTATACTTGAAAATATTTCCTATTCTTATATACCTGTGGAATAAATTATCTAGCCTCTTCTACAAGACCTCCAATGAGGTAGAATAAGGACCTCCAGAGGCAGCCTATTCTAATTTTTGGATAGATCTAATTGCTATCAGTCTATTGGGGAAGGGGAGAGTTTGTGTAATTGTTTGTTTCCTCTTCTCTGAAATCAAACCTAAATTCACCTCTTTGTTATTTTTATTTTTCTTCTTCTGCTTCTCATATTGGTGGTCAAAAAGACGAAGTTTAATTTAGCTTTGCCCTGAAAGCCTTTGAAACAACCATAGACACCATTCATTTCCCTTGCCACAACTTATCTTGCATCTTCTGTTCTCCAAGATAAACATGGCTAGTTCTTTCAGCTAATACTCACATGACATGGGGATAAGACCCTTCAACATCCTCACTGACTTCTCTTAGATCTTCTCTAGCTTATTAATGTCCTAAAACTGATGCTCATAATTGAAAATTATCCTCAATATATGACCTCATTAGGATAGAGCATAGAAGCACTATCACTTCCTAATTTCTCTAAACTATGTCTCTCAATACATCCAAATATACCACTAGCTTCTTTCCTTTTCTTTTCTTTTCCTCTCTTTTCTTCTCTTCTCTTCTCTTTTCTGTTTGTTTGTTTTGGTGGGGGTGTTGCCCTGTATGCTCAGGCTAGCTCATAGTGAGCTTTTAATTCACCAAAGTCATCAGAACATTTTCAGTGAAAATGCTATCCACGTTGTCTTCTCAGAATTATATTTGTAAAGTTGATATTTGAGTCCATATATATTTAAATTGATTCAGCCTCATTTTCTAATATTTCAAGATATTTTGGAATCTCTTTCATTTAATGTGCCAACTATACCTCCCAGTTTTGTGCCCCGTGAATGTTGGAGACCATGACATCTCTCTGTGCTTCTATACAAGTCAATGATTAAAAAAATAGGCCAAGCCCAGATCCCTGAGGACTACACTGGATAACTCCTGCCAATCTGACACAAGCTTACTGATGACTACTCTTTCAGGCCAGTCATTCAAACAATTCCAAATCCCTGACATCAAATCTCAATTCATCTCTTTGCTTCTTCCACCTCTTTTCTCTCAGCTCTTACATTCATGGTAAAAAATAATACATCTTGCATTAATGTAATAGTATTATCATAGAATATACTTGTCTACATTGAAAGCTTTGGTAATTTTTTTTGTAAACTATCACCATAATTTTCCTGAATTACTAGTTCTGTGACTTCCTCAAAATACATGACCCATTAACTAATCATTAATAGAGTGCAAATAATTTTCCTGAGATATTGGAGAGGGTTGAAAGTTTGACACTCAGGGATGTTGTAATCTATAATCACACCTCGATGTGCATATGATAGAAATACAATCAAAAGCCACATGTTCCTTTTTCTCCCCTTTTATTATTGAGGCAATGTGCTATAGCATATAGAGAGCAAGATTGAGTCAATAAAACCTGGATTTCCATCTCTGAAATACACTGCCTGGGTGGCCTTAATACTTTAGAGTCTGAGGGAAAAGTTTTAGACGTGAAGTTGCAGAATAGGTTTTGATCTGCATGATAAATTTCCTTTCCAGAATTGGCACTTGAAGGACGTAGGTGACCCAAAGGGTAGAGTGTTGGGTTTGGAGTCAGGAACACCTGATATCAAATTTGTCATCAAATATTTATAGCTATGGGTCCAGCAACAAGTTACTTAATTCCTACTTGCCTCAATTTCTTCAATGGCAAAATGGAAATAATGATAGCCCCTACTTCCCATGGTTTCTGTGAAGATCAAAAGAGATGGTATTCTTGAAATCATTAGGAATGTACCTGGCAGATAGTAATTATGTAACAAATGTTTATTTCCCTCTGTCTTTACTTCCATACCAATGAAATCACAGGTCTGCTCACAAATATACACACACACACACACAAACATACACACACCTACATACTTTCATACACACACACACACACACACACACACACACACACATATATATATATATATATATATATAATATCTAAGCCTCATTTAGCAATTCTTTTATCCTGTGCAAGTGGCAGAGCTAGATTAGGGTCTCTCCAGAGTTGTTGCTATTGCAAAGATTAAGTGTGCCTTGGGACAAGTTAAATTTTCTATGCTGATGAAGGACTCACTTTAGAGGGCTGCTGGTAGGGGTCTGTGACTTCCATCAGAAAGAAGCATACCCCAAGAAGAATGTTACTGCTGTTCCTCTCTTAGGGTATGTGACTACATAGGAAAAGACATTGAGGAGGTTACTCCCTGAGTGTCAAACCTTCAACTCTCTCCAATATCTCAGGAAAATGATTTGCACTCTATTAAGGATTAGTTAATGGGTCATGTATTTTGACGAAGTCACAGAACTAGTAATTCAGGAAAATTATGGTGATAGTTTACAAAAAAAAAAATTACCAAAGCTTTCAATGTAGACAAGTACATTCTATGATAACACTATTAACATATTCTTGTCAAGGTGCTCTAAATATTTTTTCCTAAGGCCAAGTCTCTTTGGCCCTTCCCTACGTATGGGTCTGTTTTTAGATGTAACTATATGCACAGAGCATATTTGGCCATTCTTAGATTCTTTAATCCATTATGATTTCATGGTGCCATCTCTTAGAGTCTTAAGTCAGTGGACCAGCTAGACAAATGATTGGGGTTGCTGTAGCCAGTTCTCTCTAAATTTGTGTTATTTGTCAGGACTCATTTGTCCAGAGAGCTGGGAGGAGGACCCTTCACCCTCCAGTGAGAGACTTAAGAGCCCCTTCCCTTTGTGTTGCCTGATGGATCATGTTACCCAGCTTCAGACACTGATTTTGCAAATTACCAGTCCTGCTTCATATTCAGAGCCAAGCAGGATACCTAATGAGGTGGATAAATGATTAATTATCAAACAATATTTCTTTATGGAAATGACTCACAGGAAAATCCAAGGATTAAAAAAAGGAAGAGAAGGAAATATTCTTCCTTATAATATTGTACAACTACCTAGCACCTTGTGATTCTTCATGTACACACAGATACCCACACATGTGTATGTATATATGTATGTATGTATATATATAAACATGTTTTTATAAATAAGATATTATTATTATTGCTTCTTTTGTTTTGTCTTTGTCTCCCTTTCTATCTGTCTCTCCTGCTTTTTCTCTGTTTCTCTGTCTCTGTTTCTGTTTCTGTCTCTTTCCCTCCCAGGTGAGCTGTCACATACAATCCTGGAATTGACCATGTTGGGGAAACCCCCCCTCAATAATGTTTTTATTGTGTGTGAGTGCTTTTTTTTTAATATAAAGGAGTGTACTTGACAAGAGTTGACAGAAATAAAAAAAAAAACATGTTTACAATCAACTGATATCATGGCTTTGAAAACGAGAACCTTAATATAGCTAGGATTTTAGTACAGTAGCCTTTCATCATCCCTAGGATGTGTTATCGTCTGATACTGAACAGCATGACCTGGAAGGAATGGTATCTATTCTTCACATATGCCAGTTTGATGGGTATGGATGCTGGATACCAGGATTTCTTAGTCTTTTTGAAGCTTTGTTCCCTTGCCAAACCACTTTGGCTCTGTGGGCTTTAATTTCCTCATCTTTAAAAAAGGGGGCAGTTGGACTTAATGATCTGTCCAAAATACTCTACTTTGGTTTTACTCCCTTCTGTATGGAAGCACCTTGAGGGCAGGGGTTTGGCTGATGTATTTCTAGTGTATAGCAAGGTGAGTGGTACAGAATAAGTGTCTAATAAATATTGTTTAGTTTTTCTTCATTTATTCAAAGCTCCCAAATCAATAAGTTTGGCCAAGTAGTTTATCTCCATGGACCTGAGTTTGGTCATTATGCAAAATGGAACTGGAAACCCTTGTAAGACTTGCTGACATCACCTGATTACAAAGAAATTGCTTTCAATTATGTTATGGATATAAGCCACTAAAATGATAAAACAAAGATAAGGGGAGTGAGTTTTTAAGTCTATGCGCATGTGAACATGAGTTTGACTCCTTACTTCTTTTACTTATGTCCACCAAAGGACACTCATGCTGGGTCTTAGGTCAAAGAATAGGAGATTCATTGTAATGGGAATATAAATTTATGTGGTTGCCATCTTTCTAAGATTGTATTATATAAGATCTTCCCTGCCCCTAGGTTAAGTGCACCTGGAGCCTGTGGTGGGAGGCTTGTTTTTCAGGAGATACTTTGTGATTGGGCAGTGGGTCAAGAAGATTGTGACATTCTCTGAACCAGGAGAAGACTTTATAAAACCTTGATGTGGGGGTTTGCTTTGGGGCTCACTTTGAGAAGTGCTGTGTGATTTGACCAGAGGAAACTCTGGGCAGCCCTTGAGAGTCCCCCGGCTTTGAAAAACCCAGATGTTGATGCTTCCCTCTCTGTTAACTGACGAGGTATGGATATAATGGTTGAACAGTTGGAGACCTCTCTGCTTGATACGTTTTTCTGTTTTCTTGTAACTTCTGTCTACATACTCTGAAGTTCATGGTGCTGACTTTTCCCCATGAACAAGGTAAATGACATATTTGATTGATTAAAGCAAGATTGTTAACCCATTTTGAGTTGCTTTCCTTTAGAAAAGCATATCTAAGAACCTATGGTGGCAGCACCCTGGGTATGCTGGGGTGCTTGCTGCAACATTCATCCGTTTATATCTATTCCTAGAAAGAGGGCTAGGTTTGGAGGCAAAGGGCTTGAATTCTGACCCTGCCACTTACTACCTGTATGCCTTTGAGCACAACATTTGTAATATGTGGAACTCAGATTCTTCATCTGTAAAATGGTTGTGGTTATGAACTAGTTGATATATTATTTGAGAACCTAGGAGCAAGGTATTTTTCATCTCATAAATCACTCAATGTAATGCGTAAAATATCATTTAATCTCTTTGTGCCTCAGTTCCCTCATCTATAAAATGGGGATAATAACCCCTAAATTCCCAGGGCAATGTGAGGATAAAATGTGATTTTTTTCCCAAATCAAGTTGTAAAACATAAAGTATTATATAAGTGCTAGTCATCATTTATTTTCTTCTTATTATTATCATAGAATATATAATGCTCCAAGGATAATGTGTACTAATGCTTTCATAAAATGTAGATGTTATTTATGAATAGAATTCAACTTTGATTAAAAGAGTCATTTACTTACTACTATCTTTAATTCTCTCCATATTTATTCATGAGCCTTTTTTCATCATGGCCAACTCTTCTTGACTACATTTGGGATTTTCTTGGCAAAGATACAAGAGTCATTTGCTATTTCCTTCTCTGGCTCATTTTACACATGAGGAAACTGAAGCAAATGGGTTAAAAGATTTGCCTAAAGTCACATAGTAAGTTTTTGAGGCCAGATTCAAACTCAGAAAGGTGAATCTTCCTGACTCCAGGCCTGGAACCCCTGAGCCACCAGTTTATGTATACGTACATAGAACTGCACACACACACACACACATATGCACATGCACACATTCTAACATGTTTGTTGTGTATACAATACATATATACACATATAAATACTTGCCTTTTATGCAAATCTGTGATTTCACTAGTGTAGCAAACTACTTCCAGTTGGGAAATCCTTTCTACAGTTTATCATCAACCATCAATAGCTCTGCAAATATCTGCTTGGGACACTAAAAACCTTAGTGCCTAACCCAAAGCCACAATGCTCTTAGCTCTCAGAAGGGGTACTGGAGCTAAATTCTTCCCAATTCAGAGCCCACTAGCATAATACAAAGCAGTTTTGTATGTGCATATGCACACATATTTGCATCTACATGGATATGTATGTAAAGAGACTCATGAGTTTATACATTTATGTGCACATGGGAATACATTTATATACACATTTATATGACATATACATATATACAAATATGTACAAGTGTTTAGAGATGTATATGAAGCAATGTGTGTATTTTGTATATACAAATTCATATCCAAATCTTAACTCTACTGCTGAATACTTAGATATTATTGAACAAATGATTTAATGTCTCTGGGCCTCAGTCTCTTTCTCTGTCAAAAGAGGAAGTTAAATTTGATGATCTCAGAGATCTCTTCCTGCTGTGAATCTTTGATCCTGTTATCATAGATAGTACCCTCAGTTTATTGATGGAGAAATTGAGGTTTGGTGAGTTGAAGTAATTTTCCAAGTTAACATAAATAGACATAGATCACAATTCTTAAATATACATGGCCCGACTACAAAACTTGTACTTTCCCTGATATTTCCATATTGAAAACCAAAAGGTTAAAATTAATTTGGTTTGATCACAAAACCAAATGTGTATATTCCTGGTGGATCTTAGTCAGAAATATTATCTTGTGGAAAATTTAAAAAAAACACTGTTGATATAAACAATTACTTGTTTCTCAAGAAAAGAAAGCAAGGCATGGGAAAAAGAGACTTCCACATTCACTCAGATCCATCCAAAAAGTCCTTTCTTACAAAGAAAGTGGGCTAAACAAAAGGCAAAGAAAATTAGTTTTGCTCTTTGTCCTCTTGTCTAGTAATAAAATATCCAATTAAAGGAAATTATGAGCCTTTAAAGTTGATTGCTCTTGCAGAGAATGAACTGAAATGGAACTCTATAACCGTGTTTCCCGTAATCATCTTTTAAAGCAATTAATTGGGACATTTTTCATAATAGGCCAGATTGAATGCTCTCCTGCATGTAGAAAGGCAGAGTCAGAGAGGCACCTGTCAGTTAGGTGTTTGGGACTGTGTTCTATATGCCACAATATTTCCCATCACGGTTTAGACACCTTCATCTATTGTAGCCATAGTTAGATGGGAGGAAATTACCAATATCATAGGAACAGTTATTTAGAGATGGAAGGGTCCAAAGTGACCACCTAGTCCAACCTCCAATGAGGCAGTGCAATACAGTGGAAAGACTGCTAACTCAAGTGTTTGAGAACCTGTGTTCAGAGCTCATCTCAGATAATTTTGATTAGTGTGACCTTGGTTCAGTTACTTAAATATTTGGGCCTCAATTTACTCATATTTAATATGAGGGGATTGAACTAAATGACCTTAAGTGACTTTTGTACCTTGATCCCCTCATTCTAAAGAGGGAGGGCCTGCATCATACCCCCTCACTGCCAAGTTCATGGGATTATATATTTAAGTAACAGGAGAGACTTTTGGTTGGAGTCCAACTGCCTCATTTTTGTGTAAGGAGTCCAAGTCCCAGAGAGATTAAGTCATTCATCAGAGTTCTCATGGATGGTGAGGATAAAGATTAGAACAGATAAAACATTAAGAAATTCACATAGAAACATTTACCAAATACACAATGCATATACATATAACTATAATATACAACTTTATAATACATTTTACAGAGAAATGGAAGGAAAGAAGGAAGGAAGGAAGGAAGGAAGGAAGGAAGGAAGGAAGGAAGGAAGGAAGGAAGGAAGGAAGGAAGGAAGGAAGGAAAAAGAAAGTAAGGTCCTATGATTCCAAATAGAGGATCCTTTCTAGTGTACTATGTAGACTAGATGATCTTCGAACTCAAAAGCTCTTTAAAACTATAGAATATTTCATGATTTCTTGCTCTAGTCTCCCTATCCTGATTCACAATATACCAAACTGCACTGCCATGAGAGGCTCTCCCTTGCACCCAGGCTTGTTCCTGCTCTCATTTACCCTACCTCAATCCCACCTCAGAAAGAAAGCCATCCCAAATGAGGTGGGTTGGATGAGGATTCTCACCTCCTTCACAAAACCATCCTTAGGAACTGTCATTCTCCATCTGTCCATTCTAGCCCAAAAGATGAGAAAAAGATGAGGGTAGAAAGGCAATTTAAAAACAAGAAACAAAATTAATCATATTATTTCATTTGCATATATTGCTGTGGTGATTGTTAAGTAAGGTCAAACATGGAAAAGACTATAGATCATGAATTCTGGAATATGCCTCACAAATCATGTAACTGTTGATTATATCCATGATAGATACAGGGCCCACAACCTTGGTGGGGTCCTCACATCTCATCAGAAATCTTTCTGTTTGAATAATTCAATTATAAAATCTTTGAATGGCAAGAGACTTTATTGGTCATCTAGACTTATGGAAGAGTGGGAAATAGAAAATCTCAAAAAAGGGTTTTTCGGCATGTATTTAAGAGCATACAATGATGGGGATATCTCCACTTCCAGACATTCTCTACTTCCTTATTTCTGTCTCCTTGACTAACTTAAATATCTACAAAATCTTCAGGAAACCTTTCCCAGTCTTCCTTGATCTTGGAGCCTTCCCTCTGAGATCATGTACAATTTATCTTGCATGGACCTAGCTTGTATGTAATCATTTACATGTTATCCACCTTCTCCTCCACCATTTTACCGTGAACTCCTTCAAAGTAAGTTTGCATTGTCAATCATTCTTTGTATAGGCAGTACTTAGGACAGTTTAAGGCACATAGTAAGCACTTTAAATGCTTTTGGACTTGAATTAATTGAAGTAGTACATAATAGCTCAAATTGCTAAGATTTTTTTTTCTTTACTGATATCAAGGCCATTCTTTGCAACTTCTAAACATTGCTATTATTTTGCCCCTCCTCCCAAGGGCCATGGAATAAGTCTAATCTTTCCAAATGTCAAACATTCAAATGATTGAAGAGTATAATAATTTCCTATCTTACACTTCACTTAAATATTCCCCGTTCCTTAATAAGTCCCTGATCACATACAATGTTATTATCTGGGCCAGCACAGGTATGGGTATTGAGAACCATTAGGGCAATGAATTTTCTAGATGGGATTTCAAATATCTTGTGCAGACAAGTTGATTTTCTGATGGAGAGTATCATGGACAGTTTTTGGGAAGTCATGAGGCTTGTATTGAACATTTCAGTGATATACTTCCATAGTATGACCTCATGTGACCACTAATTTAGTGCTAAAAGGAACCTGAAAGATAATTTAGCCTAAGCCCCTGCTTTTATAGATGAGAATATAGAGAGCCATGGAGGTGAAAGGAGTTCTCAAAATCTGTAGGAAGAAGCTAAGGAAGGATGGAAAATTTCCCTCACCTCTCTTCTAATCTCCAATCTCACATGTCTAACTGCCTTTTAAATATCTTAAATGTGGCATGCAGTATAAGTCTTAAACTCAACATTTTCAAAATTGAAATCATTATTTATTCCCTCAACCTGTTTCCCTCTACCTTACCTATTACTACAACATCATCCTCCCAGTCCCTTAGCCTCACAATCTAGGTGTCATTCTTCACTCCTCACTTTTTCTAATCCCCAATAGCTAATCTGTTGTGAAGGCCTGTAGATTTTACCCTTGTATCATCTCTTAAATACACGCTCTTCCCTCCCCTGGTACTGCTACTGGTGCCAGCCCTCATCATCTCACACCTAGATTAGCTCAGTAATCTACTGGTGACCTTGCTTTCTCATTCCTCCCCCCCACTCCAATCCATCCTCCATTAAGTTATGAAAGTGATTTTTCTAAAGTTCAGGTATGACCATGTCAAACCCTTCTTCAGTAATCTCCAATAGTTCCCTATCTCCTCCAGAACAAAATAGGAAATCGTATATTTGGCATTCAAATCCTTTCATAACCTCCCTTTCCAATTTTATTACATCTCCTTGTTGTTACATCAAAAGACAATCCATCTCTCAGATACACACATTCTCTCTGGCTGTCCCCTGTGCCTGAAATGTTCTCCCTCTTCATGTGTACTTATTGACTTAACTAGCTTCTGTTTCCCCAGTCAAAATCCCATCTACAGGAAGTTTAACCCAACCCCTCTTAATTATAGTATCTTAATTTCCTATATATCCAGCTTGTTTATATATTCTTTGTTGTGGCCCCCATTAGACAGAGTGCAGAGTCTATGTTTTGCCTATCTTCTCATCCTCATCAGTTGACACAGTGCTTGACCCATAGCAGAAACCTAATAAATAATGTATTGACTGAAGAGCTGAACCAGGGGACACAGCAACAAATTCTTTGTTTTTTTCAATACACCATGCTCCATGATAGAAATGTATGAATCTATTCTATGGAGAACTGTATTGAAAACAGGGTACACACACACACAACTGGTTTCCCTTTGTATGTAGTATTTCTTTTTTGAAGGAAAAATATCCATGACATAGACCATCTCTTATTCCCTAATGGAAGCCTCCTTTGTTTAGATATAAGCTAGCAAAAGGAGTAAATGAAATTCAAAAGCATAAAAAGGAGTATTTTATACATCTCACAATTACTATTCTAAAAAAAGAAAACTTTACTCAGATGGAAGAGAACTTACATTCACAGAGGTTATGTAAACAGATTCCATGCTCTGGCAAATTCTACCACGAAAGAAAGCCTTCTAATAGGATCACAGAAACAGACTGAGGTTTGCTTTCAGTGAATCGATCTAGGTCCAAACCATTTTAATCATGTACTCAAATTCAAAAGAAATATCATTTCATGGATATTTGGTCATTTCATGATGGAATGCTCACAATATTTATAATGAAAAGGACTATCAAACGGATTTCAGTGCACAGTATATTATCTACAATAGATGATGGATTTGAGAAAATTTATATGATAGACTCCTTAAAATAGTCCATATAAAATATGTTTATTAGGGGGAAGAGTCAAGATGGTAGCGTAGTGACAGCATTTCTGCACAGCTCCTACTCCCCCCCACTTCAAAATTTATGTAAAAGGTAAGGGGCGGCTAGGTGGCGCAGTGAATAGAGCGCCGGCCCTGGAATCAGAAGGACCTGAGTTCGGAGCCAGCCTCTGACACTTAATCCACACGAACAAAAAAACCTATCCGTGTAACCTTGGGCAAGTTACTTAACCCCAATTGCCCTAAAGGGGCGGCTAGGTGGCGCAGTGAGTAAGAGCGCCGGCCTCGGAGTTTGGATGACCCGAGATCAGATCCGGCCTCAGAAAATGAGCACCCACGCATAAATAATGACTAGCCGTGTAACCTTGAGCAAGTTACTTAACCCCAATTGCTTTAAAAAAAAAAAAGTGATTCTGTACAAACTCTGGAGCTCCAGAACCCACAAAATAACACAGAGAAGCTAACCTCCCACTGAGGACAGCCTCGCAGCCCAGCAGGGAGTGGCCAGCACAGCGCTGTGGGAGCTGACCCCAAGGCAAGAGGGTTTAGCCCCCGGGCAGCCAGACCAGCAGCCAGCTGGAGGGACTCTAGAACACCAGAGGCTGTGGCATTTCCAAAATTATCAACACATAGATGCCTAGGACAATGTGAGAGGTCAGTGCTTTATAGACTTTGGGACTGTTTGGGAGAGCAAATCAGCCTCCTTCCCTGGGGGCAAGAAGATGCTGATTAGTCACTGTGCAGCAAGCAACACGATGCAGCTTCAGTTCCTGGCCTGTGGACTGCACTGGGATCCTGCTATCCTGCTGGGGAGGAACCACTCTTGCTTTAACCTTCCTAGATCTGGATTGCTGTATGGGGTGGAGGACTTGGGGTATGTGACCAGCTTGCTGGAGCATGTGGAGGCTTCAGAGAGGGCACCCAAATAATAGGTCCGGAAGCTGAGAAAACCATGCATTTGGGACAGAAGGTCCCCTGCCTAGCAGCAGAGTTCTGCTGTGGCAATAAGCCCAGAAGCCAAGTAATTGAGTGGAAATATGCCTAGGCAAAGGAAACAAAATAAACAGAAAAATTCAACATTCAACTCCTATTCTGGAGGGAAAGAGTATATAAGCATGGAGCAGGAGGAGGACTGGGAGGTCAGAACTCTTGCACCAAAAGCCCTAAATGGAAATATGAGCTGGTTACAGGCTATAGAGGACCATAAGAAGTAGATAAGAGAAGTGGAGAGAAAATTGGGAAGAGAAATGACAGGGATGCAGGAAAAGTATGAAATGAGAGTCAACAGCCTGACTGAGGAAAACAACACCTTAAAAATAGACTAACTCAAATGGAAAAGGAGGCCCAAAAGGGCAATGAGGAGAAGAAGGCCTTAAAAAGCCAAATTTGCCAGATGGAAAAAGAATCTCAAAAGCTCACTGAGGAGATTCATTCCTTCAGAGTTAGACTGGAGCAAATGGAAGCTAATGAATATATGAGAAATCAAGGTGCTGTTAAGCAGATCCAAACAAATGAAAGATTAGAAGGCAATATGAAATATCACATGGGAGAAACCACTGACCTGGAAAATAGATCCAGGGGAGACAATTTAAAAATCATTGGACTACCTGAAAGCCATGATCAAAGAAAGAACCTAGAAATCACCCTTCAAGAAATTCTCAAGGAAAATTTCCCTGATGTTTTATATCCAGAGGGCAAAATAGAGGTTGAAAGAATCCACTGATCACCTCCTGGAAAAGACCCCCAAAAGAAAACTCCTAGGAATATTATAGCCATGTTCCAGAATCCCCAGATCAAGGAGAAAATACTACAAGCAGCCAGGAAGAAACAATTTCAATACTGTGGAAACACAATCAGAATAGCCCAGGACCTGGCAGTTTCTACACTGAGGGATCGAAGGGCATGGAATATGATATTCCAGAGGGCAAAAGAGATGGGACTGAACCCAATGGTCACCTACCCAGCAAAACTGAGTATTTTGTTTCAGGGGAAAATATGGTCATTCAGTGGAATAGAGGACTTTCAAGCATTCTTGATGAAAAAACCAGAGTTGAATAGAAAATTTGACATCCAGACACAAGAAGCAAGAGATTCCTGAGAAGGTAATCAGGGAAGAGAAATCAAAAGGAACTTATCAAAGTTGACCTATTTATATTCCTACATGGAAAAACAATAACAGTGACTGATGAAACCCCTCTCAGTATGAAAATAATTGAAGAAGGGTGTATGGTCATTTGAATACATATGTGAATTTGGTGTATATATGTTTACCGTTATACATGGATAGAGGGCATAGGTTTTATTTGTTGGGAAGGGATGATACTTAAGGGGTGAAATTATGAGGTGAGAGAGGCAAGTGGCAAGAGGAGATGGGGAGAGACAGGGTAGGGTAAACTATCTCATGTAGAAGAAGCAAGGGGAAGTGGCCGCAGGGGAGGGCTAGAATAGGAAGGCAAAAAGGCAAAACCACATTATCATTGAATTTGGTTCAGGGAGAGAATGACATACAAACTAAATGGGATATCTCACACTGCAGCAGAATAGGGGCAAGGTGGATGAGAGGAGGGATGATAGATGGGAGGGCATTCTTGGGGGGAGGAGAGGTTGGAAGTACCCATTATAGAAGAGGGACAGGATCAAGTAGGGGATGGATCAGGTGGGGGTGGGATGGGTGGGAGGGAATTATAAGCAGTCTTGTACAATATATCTACTATGGTAATGTTTTGCATAGCTAGACATGTACAACATATACTGAATTACTTATCTTCCCAGAGAGATTGGGTGGCAAGGGAGGAAGGGAATGGATCTGAAATTCGAGGTCTTGAAATTAAATGTTTCAATTATATATAAATACTATTATTAATATTCTTTTGCTTGTAATTGGGAGATAAGATGTGCAGGCATTTGGGGCACAGAAATTCACCTTGCTCTAATGGAAAAGTCGAAGGGGGTATGGAAGAAGATATGGGAGAGAGCAGATTGGAGGAAGTGATATCTTGTGGGACTGCTATTCTGGGATGGTGGGTAGGGGGAAAATGGGGGAAAATTGTAACTCAAAATCTGGCGGAAATGAATGATGTAAAACAGAAGTTAATAAAGCATTTGTTTAATAATAAAAAATAAAAAATAGAAAAAAATAAAAGGGCGAGGATCAAGTAGGGAATAGACTAAGTGGGAGGTGGGATAGAAGGGCGGGAAATACAGTCAGTCTTTTACAATATATTTATTATGGTAATGTTTTGCATAGCTACACATGTGCAACATATACTGAATTGCTTATCTTCCCAGTAAGGGTGGGTGACAAGGGAGGAAGGGAATTAATCTGGAATTCAAAATTTTAAAATCAAATATTTAAAAATATATAGAATCTATTATTAATACTATTTCACATATAATTTGGAAATAAGATATACAGGCATTGGGGCATATATATTCACCTTGCCCTACTAAAAAAAGTCGAGGGTGGTATGGTAGAAGATATGGGATAGAGCAGATGGGATGAGGGGATATCCTGTGGGACTTCTATTCTGGGGTGTGGGCTAGGGAAAAAATGGGGGAAAATTGTAACTTAAAATCTGGTGGAAATGAATGATGTAAACCTGGATTTAATAAAGCATTCAGAAAAAAAAATGAAAGAAAGAAATAAAAATAAAGAAATAAATAAAATAAAAATAAAATACATTTATTTTGATGATCTAATGAAAAAACACATGAGGATAGAAAAAAATAATGGAAAACAGTGATGTGTGGAATGTACAGTGATGTCATGCCGACATATGATTAATTCTTTGGGAAGAAAAGATTCTTACTTGATAGATATGGAGAAATAAAATAATGGGGGAAATGAAGGTAGTTATAGTTTAACAGCCAGGAAATGATTCATTCATGATACCGAAATTATTGTGGATATCTGTACACAAATTTATTATGAACTACATTGAATCACAGAGATTAAGAGGTGGAAGAGAAACCAAGGTCTATCTAGTACAAACTTTCTGAAATTGAATCCTTTGCATAACTTGAATGATAAATATGAATTCTGATTCTGCTTAATGTATACCATAGTGTTTGAAGATATACATACTTAATCATGACTTGTGTAGCTATGGATCAACATAACAATTTTGGAAAGTAATCTGGAATTATGAAATGAAGGGACTATAATACCCAAATAATTTGAACTAGAGATTGCATTATTAGATTTAAAGAACAAAAAACACTTATTAAATTAAATTCCTTAGATACATCTAAATATTTAAAGTGATACTTTTTGTATTTGTCAGAAAAGAAGGCTGATTCCCATGGATTTGAGATTGGAAGAACAAATCATGATACAAGAATATAATGGAATGTTAGTTACCTGTATTATAAGAAATGATGGTTGTGATGAGCACAGAGAAGCATGGAAAAATCTACATGAATTGATGCAGAGTGAAGTAAGCAGAGCCAAGGAAACAATGCCTAGTAGCTGGAAAGAGGGAGACAAGTTCAAATTCAGCTTTAGATACTGATATGTGATAATGGCAAAGTTGCTTCACCTCTGCTGGTCTCAAGTTTCCTCCTCTGTAAAATGGGTATAACTATAGTGTTTACTTTTAAGTGTTACTATGAGGATAAACTGAGATAAAATGTGTATAATCCTTTACAAATCATAAATTCTAGTTATTGTTACTCATAATCATCTTCATGTTATATTCAAAGAGTGGCCTAGAAAAATGACAATTTGAGTTAGACTTAGACAACATCACAAAGCCATTATATGTGAGCCAGTATTTGTCATGGGGAAAACTTGAACCAAATCTTCCTCACACTGAGGCCACTTCTCTTTCAATTATGTCACATGGCTTTTCAAATGAGTATTATGAAAAATTACTTTCTAAACTGTATATGCATGTATATACATATGTGTATAGATGCATAAATTGATTGGTTATTGTCCATCTTCAGAGAGGACCAAGATGATATCATTATATTGAGGTCAAGGCAATGTTCGGCTGACTGTAGCTGATCAAACCAATACAATCTTGGAATTCTTTACCACATGTCAGGCAAAAATAATCCATGTGAAAATTTGGAGTGGATTCTTTAAATCTGCACATATTTTGTTTTGTTTGAGTTACTTTATTTCCGCTTTGCTCACAGAACCTTTTTTGATTTTATGTACATCACACTTGGCAGTCCTTTGCCAGTATGCCCCATGTAACAAATCAATTTCAAAGTTCTTCACAGAGACCTTGATAGGGTCTGTATATCACTTCTTATGACCACCATGTTAATGCTTGCCTTGTGTGAATTCTCCATAAAATAGTTTTTAGGCAATCATACATTTGGCATTTGAACAACATGTAAAGAAAGCCCATCAAAATTTTGCTCTCTGAAGTAGAGCTTGCATGCTTGGCAGTTTAGTTCTAGAAAGGACCTCAATGTCTAGAACCTTTTCCTGCCGGGTGATCTTCAGAATCTGATTAAGAAATTTCAAATGGAAGCAATTCAGTTTCCTGTCATGGCGCTGGTAGACTTTTACTGGCATACAATGAGGAAAGTACAATATCTCTGTAAATCATTAGTTTAATAATCAGTCAAATACCTCTTTTCTCCCATACTTTCCTTCAGAGCCTCCCAAACACTGTACTAACTCTGACAATGTATATGTCAATCATATTATCAATGTGTACATCCCTGGAAAGTATATTGCCAAGGTAAGTGAACTAATTGACAGTTTTCTAAACTTTTCCATTTCCTGTTACCTGTGGTTCCATGTATGGATGGTGTGATTCTGGTGTTAATCTTTAGGCCAAATCAATGAATACTTTGTCTAGCCTCCGCTTCAGAGGCTGCATTGAGTGCAGAATCATCTGTGAAAAAACAACAACATGCATATCTATCTATCTCCATCTACATAAATATATGCATATCTATACACACAGATACATGTGAAATAGATTTAGACTACAGTGTAATACAGTGAAAAATATCTGAATCCAAAAAGGAGGGTAAATATCTTTGGACCTCTGTTTTCTAATGGTGTGACTACTGGCAAGTCAGATTATCTTTCTGTTTGAACACCAGTTTTCTTGTCTGAAAAATTCCATCATACTGATACAAGGAAAGTACTCTATAAGTATGAATGTGTTTTACAAGTGAGCTATTATTTCAAGCATTGACTCAGGTAAACACCTCAAGGGAATAAACAGTTTTAGAACTGTCCATGAACAGGTGTGTCCATGGCTCAATGTTGCAATCTTTGAAGGATCTGACAAAAGAGTTTTCAAAAGTATCCAACTTATCCTAAAACACAAATTTCCAAATGTATAATGATCAGAGAGATGAAAATTAAAATAACCCTGGCATATTCTCTCATGTTCATCAATGATTGAATTCAATAGAAATATGTTCAATAGAAAAGATTATAGCATCTATTTGGGGGAGAAATTGGAAGGTATAAAAGAGAGTTAACCTCCATAGTTGTGAGGGTCTATGTTCTAGTACTAATTCTGACTCATTCTGGCTAGATGTCCTTGGGCAAGTCACCTTGCCAAATCATCTTTATTACCTTTATATGTTTCATATGCATCCACTTCTCTTCATTTACTCAGTCACAATCCTAGTTCAGTCCCTCCTCCTTTGTCATCTTCCCTAGTACAACAAATTTCTAACTCCCTGTTTCAAGTGTCTCCCCACTCCAATTCATCTTCCACACAGCTGCCAAAGTAATTTTCCTGACCTTGTCATCTTGCCAAACGATGATAAGTGGCTTCCCATGATCTGCACAATCTAATAAAAACTGTTTTGAATTTAAACATCTTCCCAACACAACCCATTCATAAGCTGCACTCCACAGATAACACTCCACCCCCATACACACCTCTGTGATGCAACTACACCAGCTTATTTGCTGTTCCTCCAATATGACAATCCATCTCTTTTCTCTGTGCTTTTGAATTCACTGTGCTTTTTATATTCACAAGGTTGATGTTTCTCTCTCCTCGGTGGTCCCTAAGCTCAGGATGGATGGCCACTAGTTCATAATATAATAGTGGGCAATTCCTTTGATGGGTTACATGAACAATGAGGTCTCTTCCAACTCACACATTTTATGATTCTGTGATCTACCTTACTTGTTCAGAGTGCAATGGCATTTTATTTAATTCACACAATATAATTTGGCTAGAATTACCCTGATCCTTGGCCACATATATTATTCCCAACTTCTTTATCATCATGAATAGTATTCCATGAGTATTTTTGTACACATGGTTCTTTGCTTGTTGCCAAAATTCTTACTGTATCATCTCTGCAGTGAGATTTACAGATGAGTGTGTGATTTGTTTCTCATGCCCAGAACTCTGTGTTTTCTGCTTTTTAGTTCCCCTGGATTCCTTAAAGAATCACCTCCAACTCCACCCTTTTCACTATAATTATCCAGGATCATCCAACCACTAATGGTTCTCATTTCAGATTATCATCCATCTACCTCCTGTATATTTTGTACATATCTAATTATTTTCATATGATCTCCTCAGTTAGGGAAAGACTATTTAAAGAGAAACCAACATTCTTTCAATCCTCTGCATTAGCATAGTGTCTGGCATAAAGGAAGAACTTAATAAATGTTTGCCACTGTTATTGATTTGCCATAACTTCTCACTGTTTTCAGGCCAATCTCTTTGTCGGTTAGTTGCAAAGCAGATCAGCATTAGTGGGCCTTTTCTTATTGGGATATCCCTATACCATTGAAATTATAGGCCCAGTCCAAAGAAGAGGGAAAAAAATACTGGATGGGGATTATGAAAAGACAGACCTATATTCCATTAATAGAAGGGATCTCTTTTTCTCAGTAGGCTATAAACATGGATTTATAGATAATAGATCTGGAAATTTGTTTAAATATCTTGGGGAACATTTTTCAATTATTCAAAATCTGCAAAATTATTCATACACCTATCTGTAGATCTTACCATTGAGATGATGCAGTAAGGAGAATTTTGGCAACAAGCAAAGGGCTATGTGTACAAAAATGTTCATAGGAACATTATTCATGATGACAAAAAGTTGTGAATAGCATATGTGACCAAGGATAAGGGTAATGCTAGATAAATCATACTGTGTGAATTTAATAAAATGTCATTGCCTTCTGCCCAAGTAAGGTATGTCACAGAATCATAGAATGTGTGATTTGGAAGAAACCCCATTGTTCATATAGCCCAAACCATACATTAAAGGAATCGCTCACTATTATGTAATGAACAAGGGGCCATCCATCCTCAGTTTAGAAATCTCTGAGGAGAAAGAACCATGGACCTCATTAGGTAATATATTCTACTTCAGAAGCGCTTTGCTTTCTGGGAATTTTTATTTTCCTGACATTGAGTTTAAATCTTCTTCTTTCCACCTTTCATCTAGTTGTTCTCTGATTCTGCATTTGGTGACAAAATGGAATAAGTATAATAAGCTTTCCTTTCCATGATATCCCTTCAAGCTCTCAAACAAAGCTAACAAGTACCTCATACATGATTTTCCCCAGTCTAACCATAATGTTAATAATAATACCTCAATTTTATATAGTGCCTACTATGTGTCAGGCACTGTGTTAAGTACTTTCCAATAACTATCTCATTGGATCCTCACAACAAACCTGGGGCTATATTGCAGATAAGGAAACTGAAGAAAACAGATAAAGGACTTGTCACTCACTAGAAAATGTCTCAGACAACTCTAAAAGACTCATGATGGAAAGGTGTATGCACATCCAGAGAGAGAACTACAGAGTCTGATTACAGACTGAAGCAAACTGCTAGATCGCTCTCATTTGTGTTTTGTTTTTATTTTTTTACTCCTTCTTTCTTGTTGTTCACTCCATTGTTGATAGTTCTTCTTGACAACTTGACTAATGTTTAATGTGAAGGTATTTGTAGAAGCTATGTCAGATTGTATGTTGCATTGTGGGGGGTGGGGTGGAAATTTGGAAATCAAGGAATTGTGGAACTGATTGTTGTAAACTAAAAAAAAAAATAAATTTTTAAAAGAGAACATCTGAGACTGGATTCAAAGTCATTTCTTCCTGACTCTAGATCAGTAGTCCATTCACTGCATCACCTAACTGCTTAACCCCTTAATCTCTTCAGCTGTATCTCATATGTTGTAGACCAAGTGCCTTCACCATCCTGGTTATCAACCTCTAGACACATTCTGTCTTATCAATGTCCTGTTTAATCTCTGCTTCCAAGAACTGAAGACAATTATCAAATGAAGTTTGAAGAGGGCAAAATAGGGAGAAAGTAACACCACCCTTCCTGAAAGTGATGCCCTTCTTATTGGTGTTCAAAGTTTTATTGTAAGCTTCTTGAAGGAGAAGCCTGTCTTTTAACTCTCTGCATCCTCAACACTTGGCATAGTGCCTGGCACTTAGTAGTTGTTTAATAAATGTTTTTTGACTGATTGAAAATCGCATTAACCTTTTGTCCTGTCATATCACAGGACTAAACTGTATCGATCTTTATTCCACTGTATAAATAATATTCCATGAAAATCCCCAGATATTTTTCAGATCTCCAGTTTAAGTAAAACCTCTCCTCTCTTTTAGTCAGTTGTACCCACATTTAAGGCTTTATATTTATTCCTAGTAAACTGTACATAATCAACATTTGAGCCTATCAACTTTTATTATATCTTGACTCATACGTTGTATTAGTTTTCCCTCTTACCTTTGGGTCATCTGAAAATTAGGTGCATACACCATCTATGTCTTTATGTAAGTCACTGATAAATGCGTTGTTTAAAATAATGTAGATCACAAACCCCTGTGGTACTCACCTGGAGATATCTTGCCATCTAGACACAAAACCATTAATAACTACCCTCTGAGGACATCCTTCCATCTCAGACAAACTCCATTTAATTCTCTTATCATCTATTGCATAATCAATTTGTTTGAGTTTTATCACCAACATTACAATTTTCTGAAGGTTAAACAGTACATTCCTTATTCTGTTCACTGATGTTATACCCTCTCTGTTTACTTTTTACTTTATATCTACCATTTCAAAGATATCCTTGCAATTCTAAAATATTTCACAGTAGTCATTTTTTTCTGCAGGAACATAATAAGTTTCTACTTTACATCATGCAAGGCACTGGGAATGAAAGATTGAAAGATTCAAAGATTGAAACATAATAGTCCCATACTTCTATATTCTACCATTGGCTCATATACACAGATAAGTACTGTTGGAGTAGGAAAAGGGAACAAGCCACTCTAGGCATGATCTGAGACTTGGAGAATATAAGAATTTCTAAAAAGCAGAGGTAGGGAGAAAGGACACTCCAGGTCTGGGGGAGGGGCAAATCTATAGTTCAAAGGCACAGAGATAGGAGATGAAAGGTTATGTGCTGAAAATTTGAAATAAGCCAGTTTGTATAGATATGGAATACATAATGAGGAATGATCTAGAATGTCTTGGTCAAAATCAGTTCAAATAGCTTTTTGAAGGTTAAGTGATGGTGATGATGATGATAACCTTGATATAGACTGCCACAAAATGTCTTAGTACCATTTTAAGGTTCAATAGCTTAAAACAGTACTAAATTATTTTTGGAACACCCTGTACAGAACTTTGTTTGCAAAACATTTTATATATGCTATCTCATTAAATTGTGCAAGAAACAAGTAAAATATGTGCTATTTTATTATTAATATTTCCATTTTAAATTAGAAGGAACTGAGGTTGAAAAGCTGTTATTTACTTGGTATCATTCAGCTAGTAAATGACTAGATAGGATTTGAGTTTCACTGTCCTTCACTAGTGTTCAATGCATTAGACTACCAAATATGCACATTTGTGTTTGATAGTAGAAGCTATAGGGATAAAATAGGGAGGGTTGATAGATAGCAACTCTTAAGCAAGGATGTGTCAGTCCTATGCTATAGGAATATAAGTTTGGTGTCTTCTCAAGGATGGATTGGAGGAGAAATGTTTTGGATCAAGGAGCCCAATTAGAAAAGACAGTTCAAGTAAAAGGTAATGAAGGCCTAAAATAATATAATTGTAATGTTAGTGGAAAGAAGGGAAGAAATGTGAGAAACTCTGTGAAGGTTGAATTAAAGAGACTGACAATATAATAGACTGACAATAGTGGTAATGAAACAAAATGCTTGTTTTCAATGAGGCAGGTAATGAGAGAGAATTATCATTATAATAGCACCAATAAATTAAGAAAAATGAAAATATCAAAGCAAAACATCAGAAATAAAAATAAATGGACTATGAAACAAAGAATCTCAGTGTAATCAATGGCTTACACTTTGAGAAGACCACATTACCAGTTAAAGAAAACACAGTCAGAAAACAATGACAATTATTAAACACAAAAGGAGATGCTGAAATGAAAGCAATGAGACAAAAAAAAAGAAATCATAGTTATAAAACAAAATATATTTCAGCATCAACTTAACATGACAGGAAATTCAAGGAGACACAAGTTAAATATATTTGGGAAAGCCAGTGATGAGATGAGCACCCTAATCTGATTCACCCATAATATTAAGAGTCCAGGAAAGTTTGTTGTTGCTATTGTAGAAGAGAGAAGAGATGGTCAGTATTACTTCCATATCTGTAACTACTCTTCATAAGTGTGTGTGTGTGTGTGTGTGTGTGTGTGTGTGTGTGTGGTATAGGAATATTCTCTCTGTTATTCTTTGTTATAATAGATGGGAGGAAGGTGATATTAAAAAAAAGATATTGATAAAATGGATAAAATTTGGAATGGAAGTCTCTGCTTAGAGGCAAGTGTGGAGGTGGTCATGTAGGTCACATGAAGAGAAGTGAAAGGGAAGGGAATAAGCAAAGAGCATCTACTATGTGCCAAGCACCATGTTAAGCTTCTTTCCATGTTTTGTTTCATTTATTTGGTATCTTATTTGAGTGAAATCAAGGTTTGAAACAGACTTTGTTGCCACCCATAGTGGTAATAAAGCAAAGTACTGAGAAGATGATGGAGAATCAGTCACAGAGTGGTGGAAGAATTGTCATGTGATAATGTATGTCTCACAAAGATTTGAATAAGGACCAAGTCAGAATGGTTAAATGCCTTCTTCCAGGAGCATATTAATAGAATAGATCATTAATTAATATATTTTTATTGGATGCCTACTATATGCCAGGTACTATGCTAAGTGCTGAGGTATAAAAAACCAAAATGGAACCGATCATGCCCTCATCGAGTTTACATTTCTAACTGAGGAGATGTGAAGACATATAATTGCATAGAGAACAAATGCAAAATAAATACAGAGTTGGGAAAGGAGGGTTCTGGCAGTTGGGGGATAAAAAAAGGTTTCCAGTAGGAAGCAGCATCTGAGTTGCTTTGAAGGTATCTAGGGAAGATCAGTGAATGTAAGTCATAGTTGGGGGTAAAATGAAGGGCTCAACAATCTTTGAAAAAAAAAAACATTGATAGACTTGCACCAAATAATGAAGAGCAAAATGAGCAGAAGCAAGAGAACATTGTATACGGGATCAATGTCTTGCTTTGGGTGGGTGGGGGGATTGAGTGAATAAGTAATTTTGATTATTATAAAAATTCAAATTAACTAAAAAGGACACATGAAGAGACACATTACCTTCATCCAGAGAAAGAACTGGTAACTAGAAGTATGCATAGAATGGTTTTAAAGATAGACATATAGAAAATAGGTAGATAGATAGATAGATAGATAGATAGATAGATAGATAGATAGATAGATATTTATGTCTGGTAGCCATCTCTAGGGCAAGGAGGAGAGAAGGAAAAATGAAAAAAAAAAGTTACATGATAACTTTATCATATATTTCAAAGAATTAGCAAGTTGTACATAATAGATTTGCAGTTTTATGCACAATCATATTTTTGATATTATGGAAATGCTTTTTTATTTCTTAAGTTGAAAATAAAATTATTTTTTAAATAAAGTAATAAAATTAAGGAAAAAAGGACTACTGGGGTCAGGGATACTAGGAGTTGGAGAACAGTGTAAAGTTGAACTAGCTAATTATAGAATAAAGATTATGAATAGAGGAAAGTGAGGGCATGTGGGTGTTATATAGCTCCTTAAAAGCAGGGACTCTCTTTTGTCTTGCTTTGTATTCCCAAAAGTTAACACAATCCTTGGCACACAGCAGATACTTAATAAATATTTATAGAATGATTGGACTGGAAAATTGTGAAGGTGAAGTTCATCTGGCAGGTGCAGCAAGGCTGAAGAATAGATCCAAGAGAATTTTTCCCCTCTATTCCTATTCTTCCCTATTTCTCAGAAAAACGACTTAGTATTTCAGCATAGAAGGCTGTTTCTCTTATTAAGAGGTTGTACAAGTCTCTGCCTCCAGGAATATCTCATAATAAAATGCAAGAGCACCCTCAGGTCAGGACAGATTTATGAACCAACACAGTTCATTTGGGGTAGTATTTGAGAAAGGGTGGTCATAATTAAGTTTCTCCTTTGTATCACTCATGCCCAGGATAGGTCAGCTTCACAGGATCTCAGAGCCAGAAGAATCCTCAGAGAACTTTCTGTTCAATACATATCTCAAGTATCCTTTCAACAGCATCTTTGACAAGTGATTAGCCAGCTATGGCTCAAAGATATCCCTTAACAGGTACCTCACTCCCTACCATGAGGATCCATTCTATTTTTGGCCAGCCCTCATTGGTAGGAATTTCTCTTTACATCAAGTTTGAATACATCCCTTTTTCCAGTTTCCCCCTGTTGTAACTAGTTTTGCCCTCCTCAAAAAAGCAGGATAGGTCTATAATCCCTCTTTTATGAATTGACTCTTCAAATACTGGTATATCACCCCTCTCTTTTCATGTCTCCAGAAAAAAAAAATCCATAATGTCACTAATCGATGTTCAAATGCTGTAATGGAAATGCAGATTTGAAGATTTTCCCTGCCCCTAGGCCCTTTGATTGGCTTAAGTGACTTTGATAGACTTTTTAAATTTGAAAATATATTCTGCCCCCTAATAGGCTGAATGTGGTCACATGGAGCCTGTGGTAGGAGGCTTCGTTTTCAGGAGTGCCCCCACCTTGATGCTGTGTGATTGGGCAGTGGGTCAATAGGGTGGTTACATTCTCTGAGCCAGGAGAAGGCTATAAAATCCCTGATGTGAGGCATTGTTTTGGGGCTCACTTTGAGAAGTGTTGTGTGATTTGACCAAATGAGACTCTGGGCAGCCGTTGAGAGCCCCCCGGCTTTGAAAACCCAGATGTTGATGCTTCCCTCTCTGGTAACTGTGATTTTGGTATTGATAATGGTTGGACAGTTTGGAAGCCTGTCTGTTTCATATACTCTGAAGTTTGGGGTGCTGACTTTTTCCCCCTGAACTAGGTAATATATGTTTGTTTGATTAAAGTAAGCTTGTTAACTGATTTTCAGTTGCTTTCCTTTACAAAAGCAGATCTAAGAACCTGTGTTGGCAGCCACTCTGGGGATGGTGGTGTGCTTGCTGCTACAAATGAACAATGGGAAATCAGAAACAAACCCAAACAAGATAAAGAAAAGGAGAAGGTAGTTTGCTTCAAACTGGATTCAAACTCTATAATTTCTAGTTGTTTTTGTTGTTGTTGTTTTTCCTCTGAATGTAGACCTCTCTCTCTATCATGAGTCTTTTGGAGTTGACTTATAAACCTGCATGGCTGAGAAGAGTCCAGTCTATCAGAGTCGATTGTCACACATACTTGTTTCTGTAATTTATATAAATTTCTCCTGGTTCTACTCTTCTCACTCAGCATCAGTTTGTAGCCTCTCCAGGTAAATATGAAGGTAAATATAAATTCTTTCCATGTTGCTCTTGCATGTCATAATTGGAGGCTGAAATTTCCATTCATTTCTTGCTTTTTTCATCAGGAAAGCCTGGAAATCCATTATATCATTGAATAACCATCTCCTTGCCTAGAAGAATATGCTCAGTTTGCCTGGATAGGTGATCCTTGGTTGTAACACAAATTCTTTTGCCTTGGAAAAAATCATATCCCAGTTCCTCCGAACTTTCAGTATAGAAGTTACCAGATGTTGTGCAATCCTCACTATGGTTCCATGTTATCCTTTACCTGATAGTTCTGCAGTTTGGCCACAACATTTCTAGGACTTTTCAATTTGGGATTTCTTTCAGGAGGTGACGGGTGGATTCTCTCAATTTCTATTTTACCCTCTGGTTCTAGAATCTCAGGGCAGTTTTCCTTGATGAGCTCTTAGAAGATGTTGTCCAGGCACATTTGTTCATCATGATTTTCTGGTAGGCCTATGATTTTCAGATTATGTCTCCTGGATCTGTTTTCCAGGTCAGTTATTTTTCTATTGAGATATTTTACCTCTTTTTCTAATTTTTCATTCTTTATGTTTTGTTGAACTGATTCTTGGTTCCTTGTACAGTTATTCACTTCAATTTGGTTGATACTTGTTTTTAGGAAATTATTTTCCTCAGTTAGTTTAGAAGCTTCTTTTGCATATCAGATATTTTTTTTCTTTTTAAGATGTTTTCTTCATTGTAATGTTTACTAATTTTGAAATTTTGATTTCAAAAGAATTATTCATTTTATATTCCATCTCTCTAATTTGGTTTTCAAAGTTCTTTTTCAGCTCATCTAGGAATGCTTTCTGTGCTTGAGACCAATTCCCTATTGAGGCTTCACCTGTGGGTGTGGAGTCAGCACTATCTCCCTCTGAATTTTGTTCTTTCCACCCACAATAGTAGGACTCCAGAGTCTTTGTCTGAAGTTGCTTTTACCCATTTTGAAGCAGGGCTTTAGCCCTGCCCTTCCTCTCAAGTTCCCAAGCCTATAAATATTATCTCATTTGATCCTGACACCTACCCTGGGAAGTGATTATATTATGGTCCTGTTTTTATGTTATGATCCTGCTGTTATGATCCTGATTTTACAATTAAGAAAACTGAGGCAGAAAGAGTTTAAGTGATGTTACCAGCACCACACAGTAAATTTCTGAGCCCAGCTTTGAATTCAGGTCTCCCTCTTGCCCTAATTCTCTAGTCTGTATACTACCTAGCTGCCACCTTATAAAGTTTGAGACAAAGGATTTATTGAGGTCAAGTTATTAACCCAAAGTTATGTAGCGAATTTTTGATTCCAGCCCTACCCATAGGCCTTTTGCTTGCTACCCCAAAGTTCTTTACCCCCTGCAATTCACTAGCATAACTCCTCATTGTCATTATGTCCTTCTTTTGGACTTTGGATGATAGACTTAGCAGCAGAAGGGATCAAAAGATACAATATGTAATGCATATTGTATGTAATTTGTATGTAATGTATTCACCTTGTAAACCTTAAATCCAGATAGAATTGTGGCTGTTGCTATTACAACGGCTGCTATGATAATGTTCATTCCTCTTGTTTACAGATGAGAAAACTGATTGTCAGAAGGAAAAATGGCTTACCCACACTCACAAAATTATCAAGTATCTGAGGCAGGATTGCAACTCAAGTCTTCTAGCTACAATTTACCTGCTATCTCCATAATACAATCATGCTGTATACACTTTTTTATCTTATATGATTTCACATCTCCACGCAGGTAAATTCCATGCAAAATATATTTGACTATTGTAGAACCCAGATATATTAATGTAGTACAGTGCATTGAAAAAAGATCTGGATTTATAATCAGAAGGCTTGGATTCTAATCCTCCCTTAGACTCTTTTTGCATGGTCTTGGTCAGATCACATTCCTACTTTGGACTTTGTTATCCTTCCCTCTAAAAGGAGGAGTTTGGATAAGATGATCTCTCTGGTCCTTCAAAGCTCTACACGCTGTGATTCTATGAGATGGGCAGCTAGAGAAGGGGGAAGAGTGCCTTCCCTACCTGCCAACACTATTACGAGTCTGTCATTTCAACAGGGCACTTGTTCAACTCCAGCTGAGTCTAAAAGGCTTGTGCATTGGGTGGTTTTCTTGTAGATTTTGGTCCCCAATTCTCAAACAAGAACTCACAGAAATGTCAACCTGTCATCTTCACAGTTGGGTGGATTGTTTGTACTATCTCAATTAGGGGAAGGACTGAGCCACACAGGGGACTGAGCGGTTTCTTGAAAAGCTTCAGTCTCTCCAAGTCAGGGGAAAGGCCACTATTAAAAAAAGATACTGGGATCCAGGCTAATGAGGAACAAACTGTAAAACATCAATGGAGAGACTTTGCAAAAATACCTGCTTCCTAGTGTCTAGATTTAAACTCTTCTCATTCTTTAGGATGAACTTGACTTACACCACCCAGCTCTGCCATATGGTGAATGAATGGGAGTTGAAACTGATTTAGTTATTCCCACTTTTCTTCCACCTTGCAGGGAACAAAGATAGAGATGTATGACTGAGACATGGAATGGTCTTGCTTCTTCATTTCCTGCACTCTACATTTCCTTATATTCTGACAAAGACATGGTTCTTTTCCTCGCCAAGGTCAATTACGCATGCATTTGATCCTTTCCTCTCCTGCCTTATTCGGCAGATAGCATTAAACTATCCCCCAACTTCAAATCTTCCCTCTCTTTCAACACAACATACCCAATTGTAGCAGCAAGCACCCTACCATATTCATGATAACTGCCACCACAGGTTCTTTGACTTGCTTTTCTTAAAGGAAAACAACTCAAAAGGGGTTAACAATCTTAGTTTAATCAAACATATGTCATTTACCTCATTCAGGGAAGAAAGTCAGCACCCTGAACTTCAGAGAAAATACAAACAGAAGTGATAAGCAGACAAAAAAATACAGACAGAGAAAATAACATAATTCAACAGACAGGGCTTCTAGCTCTCTGACCATCACATGGCTACATAGTTAGTTTCCAGAGAGAGAAACACCAACATCAACCTTTGTGACCCACTGCCTAATCACAAAGTAACAAAATGTGAGGGTCTTCCTGGAAAACAAGACTCCCTTAAGCAAGCTTCTCTTGTTGGGCTCCAAGTGAGCCCCATTAAGCGTCACAGAAGATCTTCAAATTCCCTAGGCCCATTAAGGGGCAGGGAGGATCTTCAAATTCCTTTACCATGACACCAATCAGTGGCCAAATTTTCCTGTTTCTTTTCCTTCACATATGTACACATATAAATGCATATGTATACCCTCATATATGTATGCACATGTATGTGGCACATCCATAAAAATATACATGGACATGCACATAACATATGCATATGCATATTTATACATATATGCAGATAGATACACACAAGAGCCTACCCATAGTACTTGCTTAATTAATACCTATTGATTGGTTTTTATGGATGCTGAAATTGTGGCCATGTGGCCAATTCAACTCACTTCAATTAAACAAGAATACAGTGAACATTCAATGTGTGTCAAACAGTTTGAGGTGTTCTGGTTGCAAAAACAGTAATGAAACCCATTTACCACCCTATAGCCACATAAATTCCATATTGAGTCGTAACATATTTTCATCAATAGGCCACATGTTTAGATTTATAGCAGAGAGAAATGACAAGTTGAAGGTCAAAGAACCTCCATTTCAATCTGAATCCTTGATCTGGAACCTTGTTACCTGCCTTCAGATCTTCTAGGCTTTCTCATATGAATGAGGAGTTAGAAGTATTTTGTTTCTAACTGAGCTCAGAAATTGGTAAAATTGGTAGAGATTGTCAGAATGCAGATATTAGCTTAATTTCAGGAAAACTCCCTAACAATTACATCTATTGTATGTAGAATAGTTTGCCTGGGACATAGAAGGTTTTTACTCTGTACAAGTCTTCAAGTAAAGATTGAATGTCCAGTGGTTGACTATAGTTTAGAAGAAATTCTTTCTTGGGTACAGGTTAGAGAGGCCCAACTGTACAACATATCAAATAGGAGATTTAGAGTCAGCAAGTCCCGGGTGCTAGCTCTACCTCTAACTCTTATTAGCTGTTTGACCATGGGCAAATCAGTTAATGTCCATGAGCTTCAGTTTTCTCATCCATAAAATGAAGATGTTTGAATAAATGATCTCTAACATTCCTTCTAAACTGAAATCTATGATCTTATAATGATTTATGAGACAACCACTGAGGCCCCTTCCGAATTTTATATTTTTTTTCATTCTGTCCTACTGGAATGCCTTTGAGCAAGGGTTATTATTTTCCCATCTGCAGGAATGTCTCTATCCCATGTTTTTACTTTCACCTAGCTGACATCCTAGTGCAAACGTACAAAGTCTCTTAAACTGGCACACTACAGAGAATGTAATACTTAAAGTACTGAACGGGGGTAACAGACATGTTTTCTCCAAGCTCTGTCAATCACCAACTCTGTTTCCAAAGTTTGGGTAAAATTTTTAGCTTCCATGGGTCTCAATCATCTTGTTTATAAAACACAAGTTTTGGAACAGCTATGTGGTACAGTGAATAGTGCACCAGCCCTGGAGTTAGGAGGACCTGAGTTCAAATCCAGCCTCAGACTCTTAACACTTATTAACTGTGTGACATTGGGCAAGTCGTTTAACCCCAATTGACCTGCCCTCCCCCCTCCCAAAAGACAAAATAAAACAAAAAAACCACAGGGATTGTATTACATAATTTCTTATGTTACTCCAAGATTTTATGAACCAGGACTGTCATCTTATAATTCCCATTCTTATGAATGTATGATCCAAGCAAAGGAGAAAGAAAGAGCTAATGGAAATGGTCATAGAATGGGAGCAAGTTGGTACTCATTAATATTTTCTCAAGCTACCGATGTACGTTTCACATGAGTGCTTTGGCTTTTGGATTGGGGTACTAATTATAGAAAACCAGTTCTCTCCAAGGCTCAGTCCAAGTCACCTCTCCAAAAGGGCTTTCCTGACCCCTCAGTTTCTAGTTGTTCTAGTCTTCTCCTAAATCACCTTGTATACATTTATCCATTTTAAATATGCCTATAGGGACACATTCTTCTCTACTGGATAGGAGATCAATTTCTCAAGGAAGGTTTCAGAATTTTTTTTTTCTTTTTTATATTCCCAGCCCCTTATGTGGTAAATAAAAAGAGGCAATGCTTAATAGATACTTTCTTGCCAAGGCATTTGGGGTTAAGTGACTTGCCAGGGTCACACAGCTAGTAAGTGTCGTTTGAAGCCAGATTTAAAATCAGGTCCTCCTGACTCCAGGGTCAGTGCTCTATGCACTGCACCAGCTACTTACCCTTCATGGAAAAATTTAAAGGTTTTATTACTTAATTACAAAGAATTTGCTTTCTGTATGCTTATTTTTTATTGTTGTCCCAGTCATTTAAGGGCAGGAGTTATTTAAATTCTTTATTTCCATCTTCCTCCCCTAGCTTTCTGTAGCACAGAATAAGTCCTTATTCATTTATTTTTGATGGGCTGATTGTTTGTTTTGTGTTTTATAAGTATTTACCTGTTTAAATGTTTTTAATTTTAATTTACCTGTTTTAATTACACTCCTCAAGGGAGTGTAATCTCCTTGAAAGCAGGAGCTGTTTCTTTTCTATTTTTTTTAACTTTGTGTATCCAGTACATGACACATAGCAGGTGATAAATATATGTTTGTTCACTGGTTGTTGACTATTTTGAGTGCCTAGTATAAGTACAACACACTCAGAGATGTTTTGGGGATATAAAAGGCATCTGAGAAATATCCTGTACTCACCAGGAGCTGAGGACCTTGTTGGGGAAACAAGATATAACCCACATTCTTTATATTCTTGCCATCAAAAAGAGGAATAAATTGAAGAAAGTCAGCTTCCTAGGATGCTTAGTATTCTAGTAAACTTGTTTTTTACACCTGAGCAGTTCAGAACTTGTAAAATTCTGTTTAAGACAGAATTTTTCCCCAATAAGAACTATGAAGCTATCCACTAATAAGTCAGACCCAATATTTCCTAAACATGGAACAAGAGTATTTCAAAGTTACTAGAGATATAAACTCACCTGTGTTTTAGAAACTTACATTGGGTTTATTGCCTAAGCCCCAGTTGATTTGCTTGCTCTCTGGATGTGAAGCTGTAGAATAACAAGATATGTACTAATGAGGTGAGGATATATAGAAGGATCAGGAAGAAAACCAAAAGAATACCAGTTGAAGAAAGGTCTTCTAAGCTTCTTTTTGGGTAAAGGAGGGGATGGAGGTTAAAGGGAATGAGAGGGCAGAGTTGAGGTCATCTCCTACAGCTATTGCTGACACAGGGACTCAGAAACAGAACAAGTTCAAGTTCCTCCTGTCCTCCAAAGGGAAAAATTGTCATTAATAGACAATTAGGAAAGGGAGCCATCATTTTTTTAAAGATTCATCATATCAGCTGTTTCCCAGCAACAACTTTCCACGAAGCTCTCAGAGACTCTAACGAGCACCCAGAATATCATCAAATAATAATTACTGAATTCCCTCCATTAGTACAAAGTCAGAGCACGATGAGAATGGTTCCCCACCCCCACCCCCACATGCCAAAATTGGAGGCCTTTAATGATACCACTTCTTGGAACTGGAAAAAGGCTGAAGCACAAAAATAAGTTTCTTCTGGGTTTTCTGTTCAATACAATAACACAGGAGAAAGCTAATAATTAACTTGCTGGGTCATGAGGAAATTCTGTTAGCTCTGTATTAAAACAATACCTGCAAGTGTACTTGCACATAATTGAACAGAAGCAAGGTGCTATTAGCTTTATGTAATGGTTAAAGGAAGAGAAGAGCAGAGAATTAGTCATTTGGCCAAGTTTTCTGGCTAAAAGAGGATCTAGGCTTAAATTTCAGTGCTCAGTATTTAACCTGCTATGTCACAGGAGAGTGAGGCCCTGCAGTGCTCAAGCTTTCAAATCTTTGGTTGTTTCCAGAAGTTTCCAAGAAATTTGAGGCATTGTAACTCACTTTCTTAAAAAGTGTGTGTGTGGGGGGGGGGGGGGTGGAGCCAAGATGGCAGAACAAAAGTAACTTCTCTAAGCTCTTCCATGAATGCTCTTACTAAAGCTAAAAAAAAGTGAATCTGAACAAATTTTGGAGTGACAGAAGCGACTGGGAGACAGAGCATGGCATAATCAAGTCCAGGAAATTGCCCACGGGAGTCCAGACAGAGGGAGCGTGAAGTATGTGGGGGCTGCAGCAGCTCAGTCTAGAGAGCGGACTACACCAGAGAGAGAAGGATCCCCAGCCCACAGACTTACCCATCCCAAGGGTGATTCACAGACATATCACCAGCATCTCACCACAGGACAGGAGGAATCATTGGAGCTGAGAAAGAGAGGGCTCAGGGCACTCCAGCGGAGAAAGCAGCTTTTTCCTGGGGCTATCAGCCCCCAGCCTGGAAGGTTAGAAATTGCCTGCCTGTTTTTCCAGGGGCCAGAATGACAAAATAAACTCTGGATGCTCTGATTCCCCATTCCTGACCTAGAAAACCCAAAGATAAGTGTCCCACACAGAGTGAAATCCTGAGATAGTGGAAATAGCCTCCTTCTTGGGAGTCATTGAGAAGGGGTGTAACTGAGGCAGCAAAGAGTCTGAAGAGAAGAGGGGGAAGGGTCCCAACAAGCCCCACCCCACCTGACTAGCAAAAGCCTGCCTGAGCTGAAGGCCAGGGGCATAGAAGCAGAAATCTGAAGTGGCCAGACCACACCTCCTCCACAGATTACTCTGTGCACCTCAGCATACCTCGCTGAGACTCCTGAATTGGCCTCAAACTAGACACCCAGAGGCTACCGCGTTAAAGTCAACTATCAGGCACTTAGGTCCCAGCCTGAGAAATTAGGAAATAAGATATTACAATGGGAAGGAAGGAAGTTGAGAAGGAGAAGGGGAAGGTAAGAAAATTAATCAGAGCTTAATATGTAGATCAAGAACAACCAAACAAAGAGGACAACTTGGACTCTACACTCACACCTGAGACAATAGAAGGAAATATGAACTGGTCTTCAGCCCAAAAAAGCATCCTTGGAGGAGCTTAAGAAAGATTTTAAACACCAAATTTGGGAGGCAGTGACCAAATTGGAAAAAAAAAAACTTTCACTGAAGAAAACAAATACTTAATATTAAAATGAGTGAAGTAATTGGAGAAAATACCTCCTTAAAAATTACCTTCAAAAATTAACTGAAGACTACAATTTGCTAAAAATTAGAACCAGTCAAATTGGAACTCAGAACTCTATGATGCACCAACAGTCAATCAAACAAAACATGAAGATTGAAAAATTGGAAGAAAGTGTAAAATATCTCACTGGAAAAACAACTGACCTAGAGAACAGATCCAGGAGAGATAACTTAAGAATTATTGGTCTACCAGAAAGCCATGATGAGAAAAGCAGCCTGGATAACATCCTCCTAGAGATGGTCAAAGAAAAGTGTCCTGAAGTCCTGGCATCAGAACATAAAATAGTTATGGAAAGAATGCACCAGACTCCTCCTGAAAGAGATCCCAAATTGAAAATTCTAGGAAATATAGTAGTCAAATTCAATAATTACAAGATTAAGGAAAACATAGAGGAAGCAGCCAAAAAGAAAAAAAATCAAATATCATGAAGCTACAGTAAGGATCACACAGGACCTAGAAGCTCCGATATTAAAAGACTGGATGGATTGGAATTTGATATTTTGTAGGGAAAAATAGATAGGACTGCTACCAGGATTAACTACCTGGGAAAACTGAGCATAATCTTTTAGTCAAGGTCGTTTAATGAAAGAAGGAACTTCAAGTCTTTCTTGATGAAAAAGCCAGAGCTCAATGGAAAATTTGATCTCCAATTACAAGACTCAAGAAAGACATAAAAGGTAAACAAGGAAAACACAGACTCACACATACATACATACATACATGCACACACTCACACTCAAGCACATATGCACATAACTTGGGATGCAACAAGAACAAAATGTTCACGTACCTATATGAGAAGGTGATAACTGTCAATATTAAAACTTACATGATTATCATGGCCTTTAAAAAGGATTATACATAGATAGAGGTTGTGGGTATGAATGAACTAATATGAATATAAAATAAACCTTATTTGGGGAATCAAAGAGACTGTAATGGGATAAAAGGAAAGGATGAGACAGAAAAAAGGAAAGCATACCATTCAAAGAGGCATAAAAACACACTACAGTAGAGAGGAAGAAAAGAGGGAGAGGAACATCATCTGAACATTATTCTCACTGGTTCTGGTTCAAAGAGGGATCAACATAATCATTTAAGTTCAATATTCTAACGTGAATAGATATGAAAATTCATTAAATAGAGGAAAATGAGGGAGGGAGAAGAGCACTGTATGAAATTTACTCTCATTGGTTTGGGGTCAAAGGGAGAACAACATATTCCGATAAGTATAAAATTTATTGTGTCCTATACGAAGTAGCAGTGTAAGGGAGAAGGGGAAAGGGAGGATTAGGGGGAGGGAAATAATAGTAAGGGGGGGAGGAAGGTAAAGAAGGGGGGTAACTGGGTGGGAATACTGGGGCAAGTGGTTGTTAAAAGGGAAACTCTTAAGGAGGGGAAGGGAGAAGGAAGGAACAAAAACATAAGCAGGAGAGTGAATAGGATGAATGGGAAGAGACAGATAGTCATCATTACTGTGAATGTGAATGGGATGAACTCTCCAATAAAACAGAAATGGAAAGCAGAATGGATTAAAAAATATAATACTACAGTATGCTGTCTACAAGAAACACATTTGAAATAAAGGGATGCCCACAGGTAAAGGTAAAAGGCTAGAGTAGAATTTATTAGGGCTTCAGCTAAAGAAAAAAAGGAGGGGTAGCAATACTTATCTCAGATAAAGCAAAAGCAAAAATATATCTAATTAAAAGAGTTAAGGAAAGAAATTATATCCTGTTAAAAGGCACCATCAAGAATGATGCAATACCATTACTTAACATATATACACCAAGGGATATAGTATCTGAATTCCTAGAGGAGAAGTTAAAGGAATTAGAGGAAGAAATATATAGAAAAACTATAGTAGTTGGGGACCTTAATCTTCCACTTTATGAACTTGATAAATGTAACCTCAAAACAAACAAGAAATAAGTTAAGGAGGTGAATAGAATTTTAGAGAGACTTGATATAATAGATCTCTGGAGAAAACGGAATGGAGATAAAAAGGAATATGCTTTCTTCTCAGCGATGCATGGTATATATTCAAAAACTGACCATGAACTAGGGCATAAAAACCTCACAATTCAGTGCAGAAAGGAAGAAATTTTAATGCATGATTCTCAGATCATGATGCAATAAAAATTAAATAAAAATTAAATGCAATTTAATCCTAAAGAATGTGTGGGTAAAACAAGAAATTATAGAAGATATCAGTAATTTCATTCAAGAGAATGACAATAAAGAGATAGCATACAAAAATTTGTGGGATGCAGAAAAGGCAGTTCTTAGGGTAAGTTTTATATATCTGAGTGCATACATGAATAAATTATAGAAAAGAGAAGTCAATGAATTCGGACTGAAATTGAAAAAGCTAGAAAAAGAACAAATTGAAAATCCCCAATTAAATACCAAATAAGAAATAGTGAAAAACAAAGGAGATATTAATAAAATTGAAACTAAGAAAACTAGAGGGGCAGAGCCAACAGAGTAAAAACAGCACTTCCACAGTGCTCCAGCCCACACCACTTCAAAATCATGTGAAAGGGGACTCTGAAAAACTTCTGGAGCTCCAGCACCCACAGAAGGACACAGAGAAGCTAACCTCCCACTGAGGACAGCCCAGTACCCCTGCAGGGAACAGCCAGCACAACACTGTAGGAGCAGAGTGCAGGCCCTCATGAGTCACAGTTTTAGCCCCAGAGAAGCTGGGCCAGCAGCCAGCTGGAGGGAAACTGGAACACCAGCTGCTGTGGCGATTCTAGAATTATCAACACAGATATGCTTAGGAAAAAGTGAGAGGTTAGTGCCCTATGGACTTTGGGACCATATTTGGGAACTGGTCATCTTCTTCCCCTGGAGGTGGGAGGTGGTTGAGGAGAAGTGCCACAGCTGCCATTTTACAGCCTCAGTTGCAGCTTCAGCTCCAGGCCTGTGAACTGTAGGGGGATCTAGGGAAGAGTCTTGGGGGTAATTGCTCTTGCCTTAACCTCCCTGAATCTGGATTGTGGTCTGGGGTGAAGGTCTTGGAGCATGTGTCCAGCTTGCCAGAGTGTGTGGAGGTTTCACAGAGGAAAACCAACTAATACCTCCAGAAGGTGAGATGGAAGCTGCCCTGTATGGTGGCAGAATCCTACTGTGGCAACAAGCCCAAAAGTCAAGTAATTAAGTGTCAACATGCCTAGGCAAAGGAAACAAAATAAAGAGGAAAATGCAACATTAGACTCCTATTTAGGGAGCAAAGAGGATTGAAGCATGGAACAGGAGGAGGACTGTGAAGAGAGAAATCCTGCACCAAAAGCCCTAAATGAAAATATGAGTGGGTTACATGCCATAGAGGACCTTAAGAAGGATTTTAAAAACCAAATAAGAAAAGTGGAGGAAAAATTGGGAAGAGCAATGAAAAGGATGCAGGACATGTATGAAATGAGAGTCAACAGCCTGACTGAGGAAAATAACATCTTAAAAAATAGATTAACTCAAATGTCGAAGGAGGCTCAAAAGGGCAATGAGGAGAAGAATGCCATAAAAAGCTGAATTTGCGGCAGTCATCAGCCAAGATGGCAGAGTAGAAACAGCTCGTCCAAGCCTCTCTGCCCCCAGATTCTCCACAAACTATGTAAAAAAGGACTCTGAAAATCTTCTGGAGCCCCAGCACCCACAGAACGACACAGAGAAGCTAACCTCCCGCTGAGGACAGCCCAGCACCCTGCAGGAAGGACCAGCGCAGTGGTCTGGGAGCCGGCAGCGCGCAGAGCGCCAGAGCCGAGCCAAGCCCAGGTCCACGTGAGCCGAGGTTTTAGCCCCAGGGCGGCAGGGCCAGCAGCCGGCTGGAGGAACCCCAGAACACCAGGAACTGTGGCGACCCCAGAATTATCAACATAGACTTGCCTAGGACAAAGTAAGAGGTTAGTGTCCTATGGACTTTGGGACCTGTATTTGGGGAATGCGTCAGCTCCCTCCCCTGGGGGCTAGAAGCTGCTGAGGAGACACGCCATTTTGTAGTTTTCAGAGGCATTTCCGGCTCCCAGCCTACAAATCGTGGGGAGATCCAGCGATCAGTCTTGGGGGGTAATCGCTCTTGCTTTAACCTCCCTGGATCTGGATTGGGATCTAGGGTGGAAGTTGTGGGTGGGTTTACAGCTTGCCAGAAACGGAAGTTGCCCCCCACACGTTCGGGACGAAAATTCCTCTATCTGGCCTTAAAGCCATAGTGTGGCAACAAGCCCAAAAGTCAAGCAATTAAGTGGCAACATGCCAAGGCAAAGGAAACAGAAAAATGCAACCCTAGACTCCTATTTTGGGGGCATAGAGCGGGAAAAGGACTGTGAGGTCAGAAGTCCTGCTCCAAAAGCCCCAGGGGAAAACATGAGCGGGTTGCAGGCCATAGAGGACCTTAAGAAGGACTTTAAAAATCAAATAAGAGAAGTGGAGGAAAAATTGGAAAGAGAAATGAGAAGGATGCAGGAAAAGTATGAAATGAGGGTCAACAGCCTGACTGAGGAAAACAACACCTTAAAAAATAGACTAACTCAAATGGCAAAGGAGGCCCAAAAGGGCAATGAGGAGAAGAATGCCTTAAAAAGTCGAATTTGCCAGATGGAAAAAGAATCTCAAAAGTTCACTGAGGAGATTCATTCCTTCAGAGTTAGACTGGAGCAAATGGAAGCTAATGACTTTATGAGAAATCAAGATGCTGTTAAGCAGATCCAAACAAATGAAAGATTAGAAGGCAATGTGAAATATCTCATGGGAAAAACCACTGACCTGGAAAATAGATCCAGGAGAGACAATTTAAAAATTATTGGACTACCTGAAAGCCATGATCAAAGAAAGAACCTAGAAATCACCCTTCAAGAAATTCTCAAGGAAAATTGCCCTGATGTTTTAGATCCAGAGGGCAAAATAGAGGTTGAAAGAATCCACAGATCACCTCCTGAAAAAGATCCCAAAAAGAAAACTCCCAGGAATATTATAGCCAGGTTCCAGAATCCCCAGATCAAGGAGAAAATACTACAAGCAGCCAGGAAGAAACAATTTCAATATTGTGGAAACACAATCAGAATAGCCCAGGACCTGGCAGCTTCTACACTGAGGGATCAAAGGGCATGGAATATGATATTCCAGAGGGCAAAAGAGCTGGGAATGAACCCAAGGGTTACCTACCCAGCAAAACTGAGTATTTTGTTTCAGGGGAAAATATGGTCATTCAGTGGAATAGAGGACTTTCAAGCATTCTTGAGGAAAAAACCAGAGTTGAATAGAAAATTTGACATCCAGACACAAGAAGCAAGAGATGCCTGAGAAGGTAATCAGGGAAAAGAAATCAAAAGGAACTTATCAAAGTTGAACTATTTACATTCCTATATGGAAAAGCAATAACTGTGACTGATGATATCTTTCTCACTATGAAAATAATGGAAGAAGGGGGTGTGGTCATATGAATACATATGTGAATGTGTGTGTATATGGTTACAGTTATATATGGATAGAGGCATAGGTTGATTTTGTTGGGAAGGGAGAGTACTCAAGGGATGAAATTATGAGGTGAGAGAGGAAAGTGGCAAGAGGAGATGGGGAGAGACATGGTAGGGTAAACTATCTCATGTAGGGGAAGTGGGTGCAAAGGAGGGGGAGAATAAGGAAGGCTAAAAAGGCAAAACCACATTCACATTGAATTTGGTTCAGGGAGAAAATGACATACATACTAAATGGGATATCTCAACCTGCAGCAGGATAGGGGGAAGGGGGATGAGAGGAGGGATGATGGATGGGAGGGCATCCTTGGGGTGAGGGGAGGTTGGAAGTACCCACTATAGAAGAGGGACAGGATCATGTAGGGAATGGACAAGGTGGGGGGTGGGATGAGTGGGAGGGAATTATAAGCAGCCTTGAACAATATATCTACTATGATAATGTTTTGCATAGCTAGACATGTACAACATATACTGAATTACTTATATCCCAAGAAGGAATGGGTGACAAGGGAGGAAGGAAATGGATCTGAAATTCGAGGTCGTAACATTAAATGTTTCAAATATATATATAAATACTATTATTAATACTCTTTTGCCTATAATTGGGAGATAAGATGTGCAGGCATTGGGACACAAAGATTCACCTTCCTCTAATGGAAAAGTCGATGGGGGTATGGGAGAAGGTATGGGAGAGAGCAGATTGGAGGAAGCGATATCTTGTGGGACTGCTATTCTGGGAGGTTGGGTAGGGGAATAATGGGGGGAAAATGATTGTAACTCAAAATCTGGCGGAAATGAATGATGTAAAACAGAAGTTAATAAAGTATTTGTTTAAAGAAAAAAAAAAGCTGAATTTGCCAGATGGAAAAAGAATCTCAAAAGCTCACTGAGGAGATTCATTCCTTCAGAGTAAGACTGGAGCAAATAGAAGCTAGTGACATTATAAGAAATCAAGATGCTATTAAACAGATCCAAACAAATGAAAGAATAGAAGGCAATGTGAAATATCTCATGGGAAAAACCACTGACCTGGAAAATAGATCCAGGAGAGATAATTTAAAATTATTGGACTACCTGAAAGCCATAATCAAAGAAAGGACCTAGAAATCATCCTTCAAGAAATTCTCAAGGAAAATTGCCCTGATGTTTTAGACCAAGATGGGAAATAGAGTTTGAAAGAATCCACCTATCACCTCCTGAAAAAGATCCCAAAAAGAAAACTCCTCGTAATATTATAGCCAGGTTCCAAAATTCCCAGATTAAGAAGAAAATACTACAAGCAGACAGGAAGAACCAAATTCAATATTGTGGAAATATAATCAGAATAGCCCATGACCTGGCAGCTTCTACACTAATGGACTGAACAGCATGGAATATGATATACCTGAAGGAAAAGTTGCTGGGATTAAAACCAAGAATCACCTACCCAGCAAAATTGAGTATTTTGTTTCAAGGGGAAAATATGGTCATTCAGTGGAATAGAGGACTTTCAAGCATTCTTGAGGAAAAAAACAGAGTTGAATAGAAAATCTGACATTCAGACACAAGAAGCAAAAGATGCTTGAGAAGGTAATCAGGGAAAAGAAATCAAAAGGAACTTATCAAATTTGATCTATTTACATTTTTACATGCAAAAACAATAACTGTGACTGATGAAACCTTTCTTAGTATGAAAATAATTGAAGAAGGGTATATGGGCATATGAATACATATGTGAATGTGTGTATATACGTTTACAGGTATACATGGATAGAGGGCACAGGTTGAATTTGGTGGGAAGGGGTGAAGTTATGAGGTGAGAGAGGAAAGTGGCAAGAGGATATGGGGAGAGACAGGTGGGGTAAACTATCTCATATAGAAGAGGTAAGGGGAAGTGATTGCAGGGTAGGGGAAGAACAGGAAGGCAAAAAGGCAAAACCATATTCTCATTGAATTTGTCGGGGAGAGAATGACATAAATACTAAATGGGATATCTCACCCTGCAGGAGAGTAGGGGGAAGGGGGATGAGAGGGGAGGATGATGGAGTGGAGGGTATTCTGGGGGTGAGGGGAGGTTAGAGGTACCCACTTTCGAAGAGGGACAATATCAAAGTAGGGAATGGACAAGGTGGGGGGTGGGATGGACGGGCAGGAAATATAAGCAGTCTTGTACAATATATTTACTATGGTAATGTTTTGCATAGCTATACATGTACAACACATACTGAATTGCTTATCTTCCCAGAGGGAGTGGGTGACAAGGGAGTAAGGGAATGGAATTAGAATCTGAAGTTTTAAAATAAAATGTTTCAAATATATATTACTATTATTATTAATACTATTTTGCATGTAATTGGGAGATAAGATGTGCAGGCATTGGGGCACAGAGATTCACCTTAGCCTAATGGTAAAGTTGAAGGAGGTATGGGAGAAGATATGGAAAAAAGCAGATGGAATGAGGGGATATCCTGTGGGACTGCTATTCTGAGGTAGTGGGTAGGAGAAAAATGGGGGAAAAATTAACTCAAAATCTGGCAGAAATGAATGATTTAAACCAGAAGTTAATAAAGCATTTGTTACAAAAGAAATTAAGAAAACTATTGGATTAATAAATAAAACTAAGTACTGATTTTATGGCAAAATCAATATAATTGATAGACCCTTAGACAATATGATAAAAAAGGAGAAAACCAAATTATGAGAATCAAAAATGAAAATAGTGAATCTACCTCCAATGAAGGGGAAATCAAAACTATAATTAGGAATTATTTTTCCCAATTGTAGGTACATAAATTTGACAATCTTAGTGAAATGGAGGAATATTTACAAAAATACAAGTTCCCCAGATTAACTGAAGATGAAGTTAATTACTTAAATAAGCCCATCTCAGGAAAAGAAATCAAACAAGCCATCAATGAAATCCCCAGGAAAAAATCTCCAGGACCAGATTGATTTACCAGTGAATTCTATCATACATTTAAAGAACAAATGATTACAATACTCTACAAACTATTTGGGAAAATTAGTGAAAAAGGAGTCCTATCAAATTCTTTCTATAACACAAATATGGTACTGATACATAAATCAGGAAGAGATAAAACAGAGAAAGAAAATTATATACCAATTGCCCTCATGAATTTAGATGCAAAAATTTTAGATAAAATATTAGCTAAAAGACTACAGCAACTTATCACAATAATAATGCACTTTGATCAGGTAGGATCCATTCCAGGAATGCAAAGATGTTTTAATATTAAGAAACCATCAGTATAATTGATCATATAAACAAAATAATTAGCAGAAACCAAATGATTATCTCAATAGATGCAGAAAAGGCTTTTGACAAAAGACAATATCCATTCCTTTTAAAAATACTAGAAAGTATAGGAATCCATGGAGCCTTCCTTAAAATAGTAGGTACCATCTATATAAAATCATTAGCAAGTATTCTATGCGATGGGGATAAACTAGAAGAATTTCCAATGAGATCAGGAGTGAAACAAGGGTGTCCACTATAACCCCTCTTATTCAATCTGGTACTAGAAATGTTAGCAGTATCAGTTAGAGAATGAAAAAAAATCAAAGGAATCAAATTAGGCAAAGAAGAGACCAAGCTATCACTCTTTGCAGATGATATGATGATATCCTTAGAGAATCTTAGAGAATCAAGTAAAAAAACTACTTGAGACAATAAATAAATTTGGCAAAGTTGCAGGATATAAAATAAACCCACGTAAATCCTTGGCATTCCTCTATATATCTAATGAAATTCAACAGCAAGATATAGAAATAAAAATCCCATTTAAAGTTACTGTAGGGGGGCGGAGCCAAGATGGCAGAGTAGAAACAGCTCATCCAAGCCATTCTGCCCCCAGATTCCCCCCAAACTATTTAAAGGGGACACTGAACAACTTCTGGAGCCCCAGCACCCACAGAACGATATAGAGAAGCTAACCTCCCACTGAGGACAGCCCAGCAGCCCTGCAGGAAGGACCAGCGCAGTGGTCTGGGAGCCGGCAGCACACGGCAACCAGAGCTCGGGAAGCCGAGCCGAGCCAAGCCAAGATCCACGTGAGCCGAAGCTTTAGCCCCAGGGCAGCAGAGCCAGCAGCCAGCTGGCTAGAGAGACCCCAGAACACCAGCAGGTGTGGTGACTCCAGAATTATCAACATAGACATGCCTAGGACAAAGTAAGAGGTTAGTTTCCTATGGACTTTGGCACCAGTATTTGGGGAAAGTGTCGGCTCCCTCCCTGGGGGCTAGAAGCCACTGAGGAGACATGCCATTTTGTAGTTTTCAGAGGCAGCTCCAGCTCCTGGCCTGCGAACTAGGGAGATCCAGCAATCAGTCTTGGGGGGTAATCGCTCTTGCTTTAACCTCCCTGGATCTGGATTGTGATCTAGGGTGGAAGCCATGGGTGGGTTTACAGCTTGCCAGAAACGGAAGTTGCCCCCCACACGTTCGGGACGAAAATTCCTCTATCTGGCCTTAAAGCCATAGTGTGGCAACAAGCCAAAAAGTCAAGTAATTAAGTGGCAACATACCAAGGCATAGGAAACAGAAAAATGCAAACCTAGACTAGTATTTTGGGGCCATAGAGAGGGAAAAGGACTGTGAGGTCAGAAGTCCTGCTCCAAAAGCCCCAGGGGAAAACATGAGCGGGTTGCAGGCCATAGAGGACCTTAAGAAGGACTTTAAAAATCAAATAAGAGAAGTGGAGGAAAAATTAGAAAGAGAAATGAGAAGGATGCAGGAAAAGTATGAAATGAGGGTCAACAGCCTGACTGAGGAAAACAACACCTTAAAAAATAGACTAGCTCAAATGGCAAAGGAGGCCCAAAGGGGCAATGAGGAGAAGAATGCCTTAAAAAGTCGAATTTGCCAGATGGAAAAAGAATCTCAAAAGTTCACTGAGGAGATTCATTCCTTCAAAGTTAGACTGGAGCAAATGGAAGCTAACGACTTTATGAGAAATCAAGATGCTGTTAAGCAGATCCAAACAAATGAAAGATTAGAAGGCAATGTGAAATATCTCATGGGAAAAACCACGGACCTGGAAAATAGATCCAGGAGAGACAATTTAAAATATTGGGCTACCTGAAAGCCATGATCAAGGAAAGAACCTAGAAATCACCCTTCAAGAAATTCTCAAGGAATACTGCCCTGTTGTTTTACATCCAGAGGGCAAAATAGAAGTTGAAAGAATCCAACTATCACCTCCTGAAAAGATCCCAAAAAGAAAACTCCCAGGAATATTATAGACAGGTTCCAGAATCCCCAGATCAAGGAGAAAATACTACAAGCAGCCAGGAAGAAACAATTTCAATATTGTGGAAACACAATCAGAATAGCCCAGGACCTGGCAGCTTCTACACTGAGGGATCAAAGGGCATGGAGTACGATATTCCAGAGGGTAAAAGATCTGGGAATGAACCCAAGGGTCACCTACCCAGCAAAACTGAGTATTTTGTTTCAGGGGAAAATATTGTCATTCAGTGGAATAGAGGACTTTCAAGCATTCTTGAGGAAAAAACCAGAATTGAATAGAAAATTTGAAATCCAGACACAAGAAGCAAGAGATGCCTGAGAAGGTAACCAGGGAAAAGAAATCAAAAGGAACTTATCAAAGTTGAACTATTTACATTCCTATATGGAAAAACAATAACTATGACTGATGATATCTTTCTCACTATGAAAATAATGGAAGAAGGGTGTGTGGTCATATGAATTCATATGTGAATGTGTGTGTATATGGTTACAGTTATATATGGATAGAGGGCATAGGTTGAATTTGTTGGGAAGGGAGAATACTCAAGGGATGAAATTATGAGGTGAAAGAGGAAAGTGGCAAGAGGAGATGGAGAGAGACAGGATAGGGTAAACTATCTCGTGTAGAAGAAGCAAGGGGAAGTGGTTGCAAGGGAGGTGGAGTATAGTAAGGCTAAAAGGCAAAACTACATTCTCACTGAATTTGGTTCAGGGAGAGAATGACATACATACTAAATGGGATATCTCAACCTACAGCAGAAAAGGGGGAAGGGGGATGAGAGGTGGGATGATGGATGGGAGGGCATCCTTGGGGGGGCGGGGAGGTTGGAAGTACCCACTATAGAAGAGGGACAGGATCATGTAGGGAATGGATCTGGTGGGGGGGTGGGATGAGTGGGAGGGAATTATAAGCAGTCTTGTACAATATATCTACTATGATAATGTTTTGCATAGCTAGACATGTACAAAAAATACTGAATTACTTATCTTCCCAGAGGGAACGGGTGACAAGGGAGGAAGGAAATGGATCTGAAATCCGAGCTCTTAACATTAAATGTTTCAAATATATATAAATACTATTAAAAAAATAAAGTTACTGTAGACATAAAATATTTGGAAATCTACTTGCCAAAACAAACCCAGGACCTATGTGATCACAGCTACAAAACACTTCTCACACAAATAAAGTCAGATCTAACTAATTCTAAAAATATCAGTTGCTTATGGCTGGGTCGAGCTAATATAATTGTTTCTTTTGCCTAGGCATTTTGCCACTTAGTTACTTGATTTTGGGGCTTGTTGCCACAGTAGGACTCTGCCACCAGACAGGAGAGCTTCCATCCCAAACGTGGGGTCTTCACAACTTCCGAAGGTTGGGTGGCCCCTGTAAAGGCACCACCCTCTCTGGCAAAATGGATACCCACCCCAAACCTCCCCCCGCCTAGACCACAATCCAGATCCAGGCAGTTCAAAGCAAGAGCAATTAACCCCCAGACTGATTGCTGGATCTCCCTACAGTTCACAGACCAGGAGATAGTGCCACCACTGACACTGCAAAATGGCGTCTGTGCAGCGTTTCTTCAGCAGCTTTTCGCCCCCAGGGGAGGAAGCTGACTCATTCCCCAAATACTGGTCCCAAAGTCCATAGGGCACTAACCTCTCACTTTGTCCTAGGCATATCTGTGCTGATAATTCTGGAATTGCTGCAGCTGCTGGTGTTCTGGGGTCCTTCCAGCCAGTTGCTGGCCCGCTGCCCTGGGGCTAAAACCCCAACTCACGATTTCCTGGCCTCGGCTCCCAGAGCACTGTGCTCGCCGCTCCCTGCAGGGCTACTGGGTTCTCCTCAGCGGGAGGTTAATTTCTCTGTGTAGTTCTGTGGGTGCTGGGGCTCCAGAAGTTGTTCAGAGTCCCCTTTTACATTGTTTGGAAGTTGTGTGGGGCAGAGAACCTTGGAAGTGCTGTTTCTACTCCACCATCTTGGCTCCACCTAAAGACCTCATTTCTAAATTATACAGAGAATTGTGTCAAATCTATAAGAATACAAGTCATTCCCTAATTGATAAATGGTCAAAGGATATGAAAAGGCAATTTTCAGAGAAAGAAATTAAAGATATCTAAAAGCATATGAAGAAATGCTCTAAATTACTATTGATTAGAGAAATGTAAATAAAAAAAAAACTCTGAGGTACCACATCTTATCAGTTGGATTGGCTAAGATGACAAAACAGGATGAAATCAAATCAAAACAGATCAAAAAAACCAAAATGCTGGAGTGTATGTGGGCAAATTTGAACACTAATGCATTGCTGGTGGAGTTGTGAATTGATCCAACCATTCTGGAGAGCAATCTGAAATTATGACCAAAGTGCTATAAATAATTTCATACCCTTTGACCCAGAAATACCACTTCTAGTATTATATCCCAAAGAGATCATAGAAGAGGGAGAAAGACCCATATGTACAAAAATATTTATAGCAGCTCTTTTTGTGCTGGCAAAGAATTTGAAATTAAGGTGTTGCCCGTCATTTGGTGAATGGCTGAACAAGTTGTGGTATATGCATGTAATTGAATACTATTGTGTTATAAGAAGCAAGGAGAAGATGGACTTCATATTTACCTGGAGTGGCTTATACAAACTGATGCTGAGTGAGAAGAGTTGAACCAGGAGAAATTTGTATACAATCACAGACACAACATATGTGTGATGACCGACTATGATAGACTGACTCTTCTCAGCAATGCAGTGATATAAGTCAATTCCAAAAGACTCATGTTGGAGAGAGATGTCTACATTCATAGAAAGAACTAGAAAGAACTGAGTTTGAATCCTGATTGAAGCAAACTACAAACTACTTTTTTCTTTTTATTATTTGGTTTTATATCCTCTTTACCATTTTTCATCCCATCTAATAAAATCTGCCTATGTAACCTGACTAATGTCTAATGTGAAAATTTTTTGCAGATCCTATACTGCATTTTATGGCATCATAGTGGTGGGGTTGGGGCTGGGAGCATGTGGGGTTTGGAGTAGAAGGAGGGAAAATGAAGGGGAACACTCCATTTCTCTATGTAGCTAAGCATTTGATTAGATTCCAAAATGCCACAAAGGTCAGCCCTGCTTGACCAACTTTACTTTCTGTTACTCTGCAATATGACCCCTACACTAAAGCCAAACTAGGCTACACCCACTATCCAAAATACCCCTGAGCTCATAGAATTTCAAACTTCTTTCTGTCTCAGTGGCTTTGTACATGACCATCACAATCTTGAATAGCTTTGGTTTTCCTCCTAAATCCTTGAAACCTTCTCTCTTCAATGTAAGTTCAATCCATCTACAGGAACTTTTTGAAACTATTTTTAACACAAATCAACCTTTTCCTTCTCTGAATGTTCATTTCATTGTAATTCAATTCAATTTAAGACACATTCTTTGAGTATTTATTATATACATGATATACTAAACAATGGAGACAGTTTTGTGAAGAATGGATTGGAGAGGAAGAAATGAGGAGCAAGGATTTCATAAGAATGTTTTTTTCAATAGTCCATGTTCATCTAGTTTATACAACTTAAGGTAGACAGTCAAATCATCAGCAAGCATTTGGTAAATATTACCTATGTACCAGGCATGGTGTCAAGTGCTGGGGATATGAAGAAAGGGGGGAAAATTAAAAAACAAAAACAAAAACAAATAAAAACAACAAAAACAGCTCCTGCTTCCAAGGAGCACGTACTCTAAAGGTGAAGACAACATAAAAATAACCAAATACCAAAAAAATAGATATATACAGTATAAACGGCCTTAGAAGTGATCTGATCCATTAACTTCATTTTTATACACAAGCAAGCTAAGACTTTGAGAAGTGAAATGCCTTGTTAAAAGTCCCACAGCTAGTACATGGCAGAGATGTGATGCCAACAAGGCCCTTCCTGTGTCGCCAGCTCAGTATTTAAATTCAGTGTCCATCCCAGTGGAAGTGATAAGATAGTGACAGTTTTAAACTATGTTGGTAGGAAAGTCTGTGCATCTAAGGGCATAAAGATGGGAAATGGAAGTAGAATTGACAAGACCCAAAAGCTCAATGGGTTTGAAAAGTAAGAGGGAAGAATCAAAAATAACTGCCTTTCAGGACAAAACATCTTGGCAGTTCAATCTGCCAATCTGTTAGTTTAACTTTCCAATTAAAGCATCAATTTCTTAAAGTCAAAGACCATGTTCTACCCATGTTCTCTCTTAAATTTCCTCCGTATTTCAGGTACTTTGTTGTACATGTCAATCATACTCTTTCTTACCTAATAATGGACTACTAACAATAGCATTTGCATATTGCTTTAAGACATAGTAAATTCAGTCCTTAGGTTATCTAATTGGATACTTACAATAAACATGGATCTTGTTTCTTATAATTAGCCAAGAAAGATACCTTAAAACTCTGTGCAGTATATTATCCCCATTTTACAAATGAGGAAAATGACACAAGAAGGGTTTTATAACTTTTCTTGGGGTCACCAAGCTAGTCAGTGAGTGAGGTGAAATCTGAACTCAGGATTTCCTGACTCCAAACCCAACACTCTCATTCATTGTGTCACATAGCTGTAGAGGGTTAGGCTCCCATTCACCAAACTCTATGAATGTTCTTCGGAGAAAGGAGGAAGATAGGTTGAAAAGAGTAAGCCAAAACTGACAACATTACTTTTCAGAAAAGATCTCTAACCTTTTCAATCAGGTTTTGGATGAAATTTTACAATATTCCAAGTACCATGCTAATTTGGCAAGTAAGTTTTTGAATGGGAATTTCTTTTTCCGAATCAGAAACAAGTTAAGAACAAATCAAAAGTCTTGATTGTCGAATGCTGGTTAGACTCTAAGGATTTAACTGTTAAAAAATGTCTCGTCAGAGAGAGTGTAAATAATGATAAAATCAAGAAAAGACTAAGTTATGATATTTAAAGCATAGAAATAAATATGGAGTAATAAGGCAAAGGCAGATTTATTGCAATATTTTACTTTTACTTTATCTAAGAGAAAGATAAAGGATTGAATGAAGTTGACAGATTGTTTTTATTAGAAAATTAGAGCATTTTAACAGAGGGAGAGATATTTGTTTTTCTAAAGAAATGTATCTGGGTTGTTATATCACCTGGGGCTTTGCAAAGCACTTTCTAGTCATTACCTTATTGAATCGTCATGAGGTAAAGTAAGGGCTACAAACTTTATTATTCCCATTTTATAGATGAGGTTATTGAAGGAGATTTAAATAACTTTTCAAGGTCAAATGGCTAGTAAGTGCCTGAGACTAGATTTGGGAATTATTACTACAAGTTAAGTCAATAAACACTGGTCAAGTATTTCCTTTGTACCTGCTATTGTCCTTAATACTGGGGATATTGAAAAGGCAAATGAAATTCCCAATTATCCAGCACACAATATAATAAGTAGACAACTATGTACCAACAAGCTATAGATAAGATAAATTAGAGATATCAACAGAGAGAAAACTTTAAACTTAAAGATGATGGGGAAAGACTTCTTACACAAAGCAGGATTTTTGTGAAGACATCAAGAAAGCCAGGGTGTGAAAATAAAGTTTATGAGCACAAAGAGGAGTCAATTACAATGCTACAGAGGTGGGAAATGAAGTTTCTATACATGTGAGATCAATGAGACCAGTGTCACTGGATGGCATAGTGCATGGGGGTAGAGGTCAGAGTATAAAGTATAAAAAAGGATGAAAAGATGGGGGGAGGTTATGAGGGTTTTGAAGATCAAATAGAGAATTTTATATATGATCCTTGAGGTAATACAGAGTCACTAAAGTTTCTTGAAGTAGGGAAGGGAGGATTGATATGACATAGTCATGGCCCTTGAGTGGAGAATAGATTGCAGTGGGAAGATACTTGAGGCAAGAAGATTAAACAGCAGTCTCTTACAACTTTCCAGGCCTGACAAATGAGGATTGGCACCAGGGAGGTATCTGTATCAAAGGAGAGTGAGGAGTGAATACAAGAGATGCTTTGAAGGTTGAAATGGCAAGACTTGTCAACTGATAGGACATGGTTGTTGTCCATAGTATTAAAGGGGATGAAAATGATATCACTATGTGTATGGTAATCTGACTTTGGCTGACGAGACCAATGTGAACCTGCAAGGCTCTACCACAGGCCAGATAAAAACAACACATAAACATTTGGAATGGAGACGTCTAAATTTGTGCATCTCATTTCTTTTGAGCTTTAATGGCCCACTAGGTCATTTCTAAGTTTAAATTTACAATTCTATGAACAAGCTTTTGGTAAATATACAAGAGATGAAGACTTTGTGATATGCAGTGATGATAATTATAATTCGTTGTTCTAAAGTTACTTCTCTTTCCTTTTCTATGATTTAGCTATCAGAGTGGTAGCAACACCCTGGTAAGTTTCTTGAAACCACTGAGATTCACCTAATGTCATACATTTTATACTGAATTTATATGGCAACTCACATGAGAAAAGACATGCACATCTGCATGATGCTGTAGAAATAATTGAAGACAGATGTGAGTAACAAAAATCTCCAGAATTGCCTTCCTTATTCTGTATTGAATGATATTCAGTGCTAGTTTACTCATCACCAAAGGGCAGTCACCTCTAAGGGAAGTGAGTAACAGCTGGCTAATAGCATCCAGAACACATTCATGACACAAACATTTATACTGAAGGGGAAGGGGACACAGAACACTGTAATTCTGGGAAGTTATGAGCATCAGTCTTCACAAAGTATATATTAGCATTTAGACATGCTGGGAAGCTCTCCTCCATATTAACCAATAAACTGGGCTACTAACTGTTCCCCAACTTTAGCATTCCCTCTCAATTGCTCTTGTATAGGTCTTTATACACAGGCCTATTAAAATTCATTTTATTCAATTCAGCTTAGTGTTTTAGCTAATCAAAGTTCTTAGGGATCCTAATTCTGCCATCCATCCAGTGTACTGACTACTTTCCAACTTTGGAAGACATGCAGCTTAAATAGATATGTTATCTATGGCTTTGTATAAGTATAGTGATACTCTGAAATCACTTTTTCAGAGAAAGGATGTCTACATCTTAGAGTTCTAGGGTAACCCCAAGGAGCGATGGGATGGTTTTCTCTAATGTCATTAGCTCAAGCCACCATTATGCTGTGTTCCTAACACTGTTAACTACCAGTGATAAGTATCATGAGTCCATTTAACAAATAGCAAAGATTAGCTTTTATGAAAGAATATTTCCTTTGAAGATATATCAAGAAAAGAAGTTATAATTTTCCACCCAATACATGCTGCACTCCCCACAAATTCTAATGATGTGGGCTCAAACTTAATTCAGTTTCTACATAGCATTTGCCCTTCCAAGTGCAACAGTGGCAATGTGTGAAAGAGTCAGCAGGTCATTTTCAGCTTAATTCCTCACTCTTTGGCATCTTGAAAATCCCAGCATACATTCTGACTTTCAGTCCCCTGGTGGCTCACTCTCTCCCTCTCTCAAAGCTAACAAAATCACATATAAGGAACGAACACAAATAGGCAAAGAAACCAAGGTCATATTCAGAGGTTACATGTCATTCTCAGATGGGAGAGGGCCCAAGGACTCTTCTTATATACTCTTGTCTCTCTCATCAATATACAGCAAGACGGGAAAGAAACCAGATCAAGAAAGAACTGATTTATCTTTTTAAATACCAGTTTTAGCTGCATAGCCAATTGAAATCTGAAGCCTTATCATGGTCAACAGGTCAGTTATAAAACTACTTGGTGTGTTCTAAATATGACATCAGGGCACTACCGTTATATATCACCATCCCTTTCTAGAAAGAAGCTTCACAACTTCTTCACTAAGGATTGCTTTATCTTCCCCATTCTATACCCGCCACCTTGGCACACACCTTAGAATAGTCATCAATCAAAATGTTAAATGATACTGTTTCAAGTATAAATCTCTAGATCTCCTCACTACAGACTTCCTTTAAAATTGATATTGAATCTTAATTGACTGATTTTTTTCCTTCTCAGTCTGTCCTTTTGATCAATTTCAAATACACTTAATTGTAATATTTTCTAGTCCACATCTATCTTTTGTACAAGAATAATAAGGAGGAATTTGTCCAGTTCTTTAGTATTACTTAAATAACATATCCAGTGAGTTTCCCTAATTTACCAGTCTAGTAATCATGTTGAGAAAAGAAAAGAGAATAGTCTTTCATAATTTGTTGTTGAAAACAATTCTTCTTTTCTTGGAATTTGCAGTTTTACTTTGTATCTCCCTTTCACCCCCATTTCAATTAATCAACATAGCATTCACTAAAAGCTAACCCTGTACCAAGGTGTTACGTGCTAGGGATATGAATCAAAACTAGAAATTTTGTCTCCCAAATCTCAAGTAACTTGCCATTCTATTTATACCCAGAACAGAAAGGGAATTTTGAAAGAAAAGGCAAAATAGATTGAGGCTAGCTATCCCTGGCTCCTGAGGAATTAAAGGTGGAAATGGCCTTCATGATCATTAATATAACTTACTAAGAGGAAAAATGACCAGAGAGCTTATTACAGGTCATGTAGGCACTAATTATATTCCCCAAGTAGATTGTAAACTCCGTGAGGACAGGGACTGGTGTCCGTGTGTATGTGTGTGTGTGTGTGTGTGTGTGTGTGTGTGTGTGTGTGTGTGTGATACATATATATATATATATAAAGAGAGAAAGAGAGAGAGAGAGAGAGAGAGAGAGAGAGAGAGAGAGAGGGAGGGAGGGAGGGAGAAATGCTTATTCCTAGTACCTAGCAGAGTTTCAGGCACATAGTAGATATTTCATAAATTTTCCTCGAATTGCATTAGGTAGATAATGAAGCTAAGGCATGATTCTACATAGTTAAGTATTAAACCAATTACTGTTGACCCTAGAGGATGTGAGGAAGTTGTTAAGCTGTTTTCAGCCATGTCTGACTGTGACTCAATTTGTTGCTTTTGTAAAGATATTGGTTTGCCATTTTTTCTCCAACTCATTTTACAGATGAAGAAGCTTAAATGGGGTTAAGTGACTGAACCAGGGTCATATAGCCAGTAAATATTTGATATCAGTTTTGACCTCAGGAGGATGAGTCTTCTTGACTACAGACCCAGTGCTCTATATATGGTACCAGCTAGCTGCACTGTGGAAGGAGCAAAAGATGAAATAAATGCAGATAGAGGGATTATAAAGACAAGCTTTACCTATTAGTCCCTCACCATGTCCTACAGCAGAAATTATATTAAGGGAGGGGTTCCCCTGAAAGGAAAGAAGACAGAGAGTGTAGGAAATTATTTTGAACAAACACTGAAGTATATGTCTTTTTTTTTACTTTTCCCTCTCCCTTCCTCTCCTTTCCTTTCCTCTATCTTTTCTCTCTATTCATCTCCTTTCCTCTTTTTAATTTCTTTTTTGAAAGTAGTAGAAATTCAAGGTAAGTGTACAGCCTTTTCATTGGCCCCAAGCTTCTCCATAAAACAAAACAAAACAAAGCCCTTCTTTTAACACCAGCATTCTTTCGGTGATTCTTTACTATGAATCCTGAAACCCCATAGTTTCCAAGGAATTAAATTTGAGGGATATACAAAAAACAATAAACAGCTTTAGCAATGAGGGCTCCCTAGGAAGAGGAGGTGTTGGTGGCTTGTACTCTTCATCTTTTGGGAAGAGGGACAGATGATCCCAACTGGTGACATCACAGACCCGCTGAAGAGAACATTTCCTTTAAAAGTACTGAGCACCTGTAGGTACAGAAGAGTGTCCCCGAGGGCTACACATGTAAGTAAAACACACTGTTAGTTTAATAGCTGAGATAGTGGACTTATAAATATTATATCTAAAATGACATTGAGACCAGACTGGATTTCTTTGGTTCAGAATACACACAATCTCCAACCAGAAATAGACACAGAGCAAGATCCAGCAAACTATCCGAGCATAAGGCTGCCTGTTCTGCTCTGTATAACCCAGCAAGTGAAGCAGAAATAAAAAACAACTATCTTTCTCTGTTGTCCCTGGGTCTCCACTTACCACCTAACCTCCTTTTTCTCAGAGAAGATCAAAGCCCAGAGGAGTTGGACCCTTTCTAGCTAGTTTCAATGCTTTTCTCTTCTGCTCCTGGGTCTTCTGAATCCTTTTCTTAAGAGAACAAATAAAGGGTTTATAATCCATCCTGCTGCCTGGCCCTCTGTTCTTTGAAAACCATGTTACAGTGAAACATGCACTGACATTCGCTCAGTTTATGATGGCTTTTTAGTGCAGTTTTACCTCGGAAAAATTTATCTGCACCCTGGTCCCCAGACCATTACTTGTGCCTCTTTTTATTGTAGCCACTGGTATGAATGAGTGTCTGATGGAATTTTTACAATGACAGTTCTATTTCAAGCAGCCCCCAAGATCCATAACGTTCCCAAAATGGATATATTAAGTGCTCTTTAATCATCTCACAAAAAAAGAAAAGACCTCATAAGAAAAAAAAAATCTGAATTCCTGCCAATTAGTATTAATGTCTTTTGCCTTTCTCTCTTTACCTTCCTCATTGACATTAACTGAATTCATATATTGATATTCCACTTTCAGGAATCTGCTACTACAAACAGGCAAAGGGGATCATACTAAGAAGTTTATTATTCATTTTTTAAAAATTGTGGTAGTGTTTTTTGAAATGATAGTTTGGTATTTGTATTTCTTGTTTTGAAAATGACTAATTCTGCTGAGGAAACTTCAGTGTTCAGAAGGTTCAGTGATGCCATCCTTTCTTGCATTTTATCCAAAGAGACAAACAGCAACTGTTATATGTCTTCTTATGCTGTGTGACTCTGGTCCATGTTATTTTATAAAATTAGCTATCTGTCCCTCACAGAACCACTAAAACATAGTATGACAACAGTCCTCAGAGGTCACACAGTTCATTATTGTGGTTGTCGTGTCATTCCCAACTTTCCATGATCCCATTTGGAGTTTTCCTGGCAAAGATACTGGAGTGGTTTACCATTTTCTTCTATCACTTATTTTATAGATAAGGAGTTGAGGTAAATAGGGTTAAGTGACTTGCCCAGAGTCACAAAGCTTCTAAGTGAGAACAGATTTGAACTCAGGAACATGAATCTTCTTGATTCCAGGCCTAATAATGTGTATACTGCAGTACCTAGTTAGCACAATTGATACTCCCCTTTCCCAAAAAGCATATCTTCTACAGCATTCTAAACAATAATTATCTTACCTAGGCATGATGATTATATTGAGGGGAAACCAACTATTTTCCATTATTTTGTTACAACTCAAATATTTGGGTGATTTTTCCTAATATACATCTTCAACTTGATTTTTGCAATGTTTACTCACTGCAACAGCTTCCATACTTCTTCATATGATGGGACTTCAACAGCTGAAGATATTTTTTTTGCTTTGATTGAGACTTTTCTTCTTTAGTAACTTACTGTCTATTGTCTCCAAGTAAGGTAATGGTTATAAAACACACAGTTGATCTTCCTCTTTATCTAACGAGCAAGGAAAACCCTTTCTCTGTCATGAAGTTTATATCCCCCAGCTCAAAATCTTGAGAACTCTTAAATTTGAAGTTACCCACAATGCAGCATCCAAAACTGATCGTACCCATGATAGTTTCCCGATCTGTCTACAAGGCTATACTCCAGGATCATAATGCCTAGGGAATGCAACTTGTCATGTTCTTTATACAGGAGTTGGGAATCACAAACACTGTCTATGAATTAGCCTCTTATGCTGTAGTACAGGCACATATCTATATCTGCCATGTGTTCATGTTATAAGTCATTACTGAAAGCTTCTGGGAGAGTCAGAAATCTTCCTACATTAACTTGCCACACTCCAGGAAAAATAAAAATATGAAAATATAAAGAGAATAGGACATGCCGAAGGACATTGGAAAACAATTGGAGACAACTCGTACAGCTTGTCTGGCATAGATCATTGAGGGAAGTGGCTCCCCAGACAATAGTCCATATTGGTCAGCCAAATTCCACCAACCATCTTGAGGCACCATTTGGTATGACTTCATGAGAATTTGAAGTACTCCTGAGATACAGACAAAGAAAGGGTCCATCCCAATAACATAATCAGTTTGATATAAAAACCCACCAAACTGATCTGTGAGAGTCCTGGAAATTTATACACATTTTAGGGGGAGGTAGTTTATTTTACACATAATACCTCACACTCTTGCTCTAGAGATTAAGAAAAACAAATTTTAATTTGGTACCTAGTAAGCATCAGGAAATTTATATACGTATTTCAAGATCATTTCCAATGATGTCCCGAAATGGGGAATTCAGAATATGAACTAATCATATACATCCTGGTAGGGCCAGCAGAAAAGAATGGTCATTTTCCTTGACTCACAGTTGATAATAATGCTCCTGAGAAATCTATTTGCTTGCACTTTTGCCTGGGTAATCTTTAGTTTACATGATAAACTATAGGGTATATCCATTTAGTGCCTATACTCATTATGTTCAAGCATTAAAACTAGATATAACACTATTTTTCCTAAAATATTTTTAAGTATGAACTTATCTCCAACTTAGTGTCAAGCTTCCCTTTCCTCATCACAAGATGAGGGACAATTTTAGTGCCATCTTGTGCTGGAGACTAAATAGAGACCATTATACCTGCTGAGGATCCATAAAGATTGGAGGTCAATGTTCTCTGATTGATGGGGGAGAGGTCTAGTGCACAGTTACACAGTATGGGGAGAACCAAATAAAAAAGAGAAACTCTGACATTGTTTACCATTTCTGTTTTACAGTGTACATGTATAGATATATATGCATGTACACATGCTAACTCAATTTGGATTAGATAGACTCAGAGATTGAGAAAACAGATTGTGAGTGTGAATATATGTATATATCCATACATTTGCATAAACACACAGGCACACATATAATGTGTGTGCATATGCACATGTATAGATGCGTGTATATACACATGTGTAGGTGTATATACATACATACACTATATACTGTGCACACAGAGATGCATATGTGTATGTTTGTGTGTACATGTGAACATATATACACACATATGTGTGTACATGCAGAAACATATATATCACAGAAAACACAGGATTATCCCATAAAGTGCTAAAAATTATGTTCTGTCTACCTCTATTTGTGATGTGAACTCTTTAAGCAGTCAAAAAAACTGCCTTCTCCCATCCATTCAGCATACACATATGAGTGTTCTCTTTGCCTGGTCTTGACATATTAAGAATAGCAATTCTCTTATATTAACCAAGGATCTAGATTCACTTGACACCTCATTTAATAATTACACCATTATCTTCTCTGATACTCTCAGCCAAAAATGGAATTAATCTCCTCCCTTACCTTGGAGGATTAAAAGTCTTTGGAAACAAAAGACATTTGTGTTATTGAGATGAAAGCTATAATATAAAATGATATTCTTTTTCTAGTTACTACCCCACACACTGCCACTTATTGGGCTTTCTCAACATAAAAAAAAATATCTCAAGAGAGACATCTTAAAGGACATTACTACAGAAGGGAAAGGCTAGTGATTTGTCTCATAAGTCAACAAGATTCTTTCTGTCGTTCTGATATTCTGATATCATACTCAGAGTTGAAAATCACAAATAAGATTAGAAAAGACTTAGATATCATGAAAAGCTAAAATTGAGTATACAATGGTCATTTATGTAAGTGAAATAATTCTAACTCTGTATCTTTATCTCTCTGTCTCTCTCTTTTTGTGTGTCTTTCTCATACAGGCTTATGTGGGCACACACAAACACACAAAGACACACATAGATATAGACACAGAAATGCAGACAGACAGACAGACAGACACACACACACACACACACACACACACACACACCCTACTGGCTGCTTTCTTACCCTGTGAAACCTTTCTTTCTCAGGTATATTTCCATTTCTCGGTTTTTGACAAACAACACCAAATCTCATATCCTCTTTCCAGTGATCTGACAGAAGATGGACTCATACAGTGATATCACGTGACCAGACTTTTTCCTAGAAGTATTAACAAAGCAGAAAGTATACTTCTTCTAGTTCCCTCCAACTTTGAGATTGCTTGCATATTATTAAGTTGGGCAAATCCCTGAAGGATAATAGTGCTTCAGGCTGTAACTTGCCAGTTACATAAAAGGATTTGGAATCTTTCTCAGGAATCTTCCACAGTTCCAATTCTTGAAACCAACTCTCTTGAAAAGTCACCATTCTGGGCTGAATCTGGGCATAACTCAGTCCTGAGTCTCTCCGAATCTTACACTAGTCATTGGAGCTTCCACCAAAGTTTTCTACTCTCCTTTGTAGGATTGCATAACTTCTCAAGTATCAAACCCTTATGAAGTTCCTTCTTTGTGCCAGGCACTGGGTTAAGTGCTTGTCATACAGAGAAAAGGTAAAGAAAGTCACTGTTCTCAAGGAATTCATAGTTGAGTGGAGGGTAGGGATCTCTGGATGTGCAAAGGACCATTGAATCTAGCTAGTTCAACTCCCTCTTTATACAGATTAGGAAAAAAAAAGAACTCAAGAAGTAGTTAAGTGATTTGCCCAAGGTCATATGTGTCATAATAGGGCTTCAAACCAGTTTCTCTGACTCTGGATAGGCAATTTCTCCCAAATCTGCTCAGATCAATTGGACTCCCACTTGGGTCTCTAATCTTTTTTGTAGAATTAGAGGTATAGAATTTATATGAACCTACTAGATCAGGGGCAAGGAACCTGTGGCCTCAAGGCCACATGTTGTCCTCTAGGACCTCAAATGTGGCTCTTTGACTAAATCCCAATTTTGTAAAAATGCAAGTTCCCCTCCCCTACACTTATTTAGACCGTAGTTTCTTAAATGTTTTGTGGGCCATGACGTTTATGGACCCATTCTCAAAAAAGGCATAAAACAAAATATATACGGACTTAAGGGAAATCAGTTATATTGAAATGTAGTTATCAGAATACTAAGAAACAAACAGATAAACTGCAGGTTCCACATATAATTGATCTAGGTGAACAATTCCATGTATCCATGGCAAAACTGATAGCAATGGAAATTGTGACTTGCCTGAGCTCTCAGAAGTAGTCCACATGAGAAATGGGATCTGAACCCAGGTCTGACTACAGAGTTAGCCTTCTTCCCATGATATCATATTAGCTTACCAATCACAGAAACTATGAAATCGGTCTCTCTTGTGGACTGCTGTCAAGGCCACTCAACCCAAAAGAACACATTTCTTTCTAACATAGTAGAAAAGGGAAGTCCACAAATCCATTTAGGCAGGATCACAGGTCCTTGACCCAACACACTCATGAAGAATACAGTAATACAGTATTATGTCGTCCAAAGACAGCACTTCAAAATTCATTCCTCAGGGAAGAGGGAATGTGGCCAAGGAGAATAATGAGCATGGGGACATTTCTCATGATGGCTTTTAAAACTCCACAGTACAATCTGGAAGTACAGCAGTGTCCAGATTGGTGGTGGAGTTCCCCTGAGGCGTAGTTGCAGCTGGGAGGGAGGGACATATATTTAGCCATTCTGAGACGGCAGAGCTTTGCCTGGGGCATACTAGTCAGGAGAGACAGTTAAAGAGAGAGCAACAGAGAAAGTGGCATGGTGGCATTCGGAGTCACTGTCAGTCTGTAATTCTGACTATGTTTCTTTCAATTCTTCCACCCAGATCTCATTCTATTTGCTCCCTTATCGATTTATCTGACATTAATAGACATTAAATTTCTGAATTATATGAATTATAAAATGGGAACCTATCTCATTCCCACTCACAGAATGATGCTAATCTCTGAGCATTGCTTTCTTTTGCCAGGATTCTAGAAATGTCAGATGTTGTGTTGCTACTAGTCAGTTGCTAGCAGTTTCTAAGTCAAAGTGGTACATCCAGTCCATCTTCGGTAATTATGAATTTATATTTTCAAATTGCTAAGTAGTAAACACTTGTGAAACCCCCATCCACCGAGAGGGCACTTTGCATGTGGTTGACTGGATTTACCATTAAAGTTCCAATTCTTCACTAACAGCATGGTCTGAGTTCCATAGTCCCCTTTTCCCTAGTTGCTAGCCCTGGCCATATTCCAGCTAATTGTTGACTGTTGCTGCCAGCAGATAACCCTGTGTTTGGAACATAGTGTTCCTGTTAAATAAGATGATGGCTCCTGTTGACGACTGATTAGAACATTATTGAAATTTTCTCTTTGAAAAAGCACTGGGAAAATTGAAAACAGCATCAATAACAACCCATCTCTGAATAAGTAATGTAGCTGGTGGGGGTAGGGAATGGAACAATAATATAACCTTAACCAGTGAGATGTATAAGGGGAACTTTGTGTGCTCTGAGATCAAGATGATTGCTTGGAAGGTCTGGCAGCAACCTTAAAACCCTATGGCAAGGCTACCTACTGGGCTGCTTTCCCAGACAGTATGGGGAAATTGCTCATATGAATCAAGGAAATTGAATTGCACTCTAGCCCTATTTGAGACTATCATGATGGTCAGTTCAGTACATGACCTTTATGTGTTCAGTCCCATAAGAATATAACATTTATTAGAAAAAAAAATAAAACAAAATCAATGTGCACTTCCTTGAAATGATTCAGTGCAGGTAGCACTGATCCCTTAGAGTAAACAATGTATACATTTCCATAAAATGGACTGAGTATATTAACGCTTTTCTTATTTGCCAAATGAATATCACAACCAAGTTGGAAACACATCTCATTGGTCAAGGGTTTCATGATGCCTTTTTGCCAGTTATCTGTTCAGTTCCAAAGAATCAAAAAATATATGTCACAGATCAAAGATAGGTAATCATAACAAATCACTTAATTTTAAACAAAGTTTAGGTAAAATAGTAGCTAGAATGAAGGAATTTATCAAATCTAAAGAGGAAAAGTTGAAGAACTTGGAGGCAGTGAAAATTGATAATTTATACAAAACTCCAAATATGCTACCCTATTAGTGAAATAGAAGGCAAAATTAATAAACATCTCACAAATTATTTTTCAGAGGAAATGGGCATACTTGTACTAGAACTTTGAAAAATCTCTTTTGAGTTTGAAGTCATGAATCCAAATAATAGATTGACTCCCCGAAATGAGTAAATTTTTCAAAGCATGTTTTTGCTATACCCATCTGTAATGGAAATGCAAATTTAAAGATCTTCCCTGCCCCTAGCTTAAGTGCACCTGGAGCCTGTGGTGGGAGGCTTGTTTTTCAGGAAAGCCCACACCTTGATACTTTGTGATTGGGCAGTGGGTCCAGAAGGTTGTTACATTCTCTGAGCCAGGAGAAGGCTATATAAACCCTGAGGAGAGGCTTTGCTTTGGGGCTCACTTTGAGAAGTGTTGTGTGATTTGACCAGATGAGACTCTGGGAAGCCGTTGTTGAGAGCCCCCCGGCTTTGAAAACCCAGATGTTGATGCTTCCCTCTCTGGTAACTGTGATTTGGTATTGATATAATGGTTGGACAGTTTGGAAGCCTGTCTGTTTGATCTGTAAGTTCTGTAACTCTGAGGTTCGGGGTGCTGACCTTTTTCCCCTGAACTAGGTAATGTATGTTTGTTTGATTAAAGTAAGCTTGTTAACCCATTTTGAGTTGCTTTCCTTTTGAAAAGCAGATCTAAGAACCTATATTGGCAGTTACCCTGGAGATATTGGGGTGCTTGCTGCTACACCATCATAAATGAATTTATTATTCTACAATACTTGCTTGTGAACATAAAGAATTTAGGAATTACATGCAACATAATTTGTAACAATTCACACTGTAACAATTAAAGGGGAAAGGTGGAGATGTGTAGAAATTCACGTAAGATAGAAATAAATGACCACCAAAGTAGGAGCAACTTCAGAAAACTGTTAAAGCCCAATGATAAGACAATATAAATTTTTATTAGTATCTAGTCATAAATTCAGTGAAAAAAATTGAATACTTTGTAACCTATTAAAATAAAAGGAAAAGAAATATTTAAAAAGGCATCCTAAAAACAAAATCATAACAGAAATTAGGTATAAACTTAAGCAAAGTGGAAAGTAAGAGATATATATTTAAGGCAATACAAGGAGTCACAGATATGTAAACACTTTTACATCAATCAAAAGATTTATTATATTGATTTAATAATATGAGAGAGAGAGAGAGAGAGAGAGAGAATTCTGATCTTTTATATGGCTCAATGAAGTTTAAAGCAACAAAAAGCAAATTGGATAAAACATGGTGTACAGGAAAGCTGGGGTATGAATGGTAGAATGGTTCTGTCAAAGAAGTGAGTAATGCCAGCTTCTTTTCCAAACTGGAAAGGGTGGGGTCTTATAATAACTGTATTTGGGTCTTCTACTTTCCCCTGTAGAACATAAAAACAGGAGTTACTTTATTCATAAGTATATTACATTGCTACACATGGATTGTAATATGAGGAGTATCATGTCAGATAAAACCCATGGACCTAATGATGATAACTGGAATTTCACCACTGAAATTATTCATTTACCTTTTCAATAGCTGCATAGTGTCTTGATTTCCAGGTACCACAATTTTGGAAAAACATTGATTCACTAAAGACTGTCCAGAAGAAAGATATAAACTGATGCACTGTTTGGAGTAAATGTCATGTGAGTAATAATTTAGGAAATGATGTATGTTTTGCCTGGAGAAGAGAAGAATTAAATCAAGATAATCATTTTTTCCAGTATTTGACGAACTTCCATATAGAAGAGGGTTTAATATCATCTTGACTTTTTTCCCTAAAAGACATAACCGAAAAGAATAGAAGTGGCAAAAAGCAGAACATTGACTTAGGGGCAAGAAACTTTCTAAAAAATTAGCTCTGTCCCAACATAAAAGGAGTTACATTGGAGCCTGGTTTTTATTTCACTGGAGGTATTTGGGTAATTTCTATATAATCACTAGTTGTGTGTGTTACAGAGGAAATGTATTTCATTTATGAATTGAACTAGATGGCCTCTGAGGTCCTTCTGACTCTAAAATTGTGTGATTCTGATCTTCTGGGACCATTGTAGAAAGCTATCTTCATCTTTAAGTGCAAATGGGTAATGGCTCAAAGTGCTAAAACAGAAATATGACCCTTCCAGGAAAGGCAGACATGGTGGTCAATGAAGAAATGGGAGTTCAGGCAGCTGTATAGAGACATGGAAATGCAATATTTTTTTTGGAAGATTGTATCATTTATTTCATTGTATTCTATAAGCATTTATAAATGTATTGTGGCACAGAATGTTCCTCTGGAAATTAGAAATCTGCAAAGTTTCAATAAAACAGGGTCTCAGTCCCCAATAAGTTTAATGAGTAATAGGAGATGTGATGAGCTAAAATGTGTCTATTTAAATGGCATTAGCTAAAAAAGAATTTTGCCTCTTATTGCCTCTTTCCTAGTACTTAGCATGGTGTCTGGAATGTAGTACATGCAAAATATTTGTTTATTGAGTGAGAGGAAGACCAGATTTTAAATGCTGCTTCTGAAACATGTTTTGTGTGACATTAAGCAAAATATTTAACCCAAAAATATCCCAGGGAACTCTCTAAGACTATTAAGTCATACAGAGGATACTAATCTAAACTATAGGATGGAAGGTCTTAGCAGGGACTTCCCACATTTATGACATCACAGATCCAATAAAACAAAAGAAAATACCAAAAAAACAACAACAATAAAACCCACTAATTTTTTAACAGGGAAGTGACTTAGACATGCATAAGGATAATTTACCTAACCACAGTGCAAAAAAGCAGAAAGGAGGAATGGAGGAAAGAAAATCTGAAAGGAGTAAGATTGAGTATGAAGTCAGTGCAATACGTCAGGTGATATGATAGCCTAACTTGTCCAAAAATAATTGTTGGAAATCATTTTGAACCAAGGAAAGGGAAGGGGATATTAAACCCATTTGAATGATTATTCTGTCACCACGTTTATTCTTAGGTATCCTGTCAAGTGCCATAGGTGGCATCCTGGATAAAGTGCTGAATATTGAGTTAGACCTGAGTTCACTCTCAGACATTGGAATCCAGCTTCAGATAGATACTAATTTGTGAACCTAGGACAGTTACTTCATCTCTGACTCTGCTTCCTCATCTGAAAAATGGGGATAATTGCATTACAATTTACTTCCTAGGGTTATGAGGATACATTATTTTATATGCATATACACATACATCATAATATATACATACTTATAATGATTTTGATAACTTTGAATTCCTGATTTGAAGTTAGAGATTAGGACTCTGTATTTGATAAGATCTCATCACAGTTTGGATGGTGATCTTACTGCCTTACCACAGGAAACATAAAAGTATATGTTTCTTCACTGTACCATTCTCCATCTCTCTCCCAAAGCTGTTAAGATGGAGTCCAGCTCAGCAGGAGTTAGTAGAGAGTAACATATGATAACCATACGTCCCCACAACTGGACTAAAACCAACTCATTTCACACTGCAGTGGCTAGCAATCAAGTAGTGTTTATGCCTTATTAATTTGTAATCAGCCCTTTCTACCCATAGGTCACTTTAAAAAAAGTCTCTGATTTTGCTACACTAGGGACTAATCCTTCTCAAAGTAACTGACACTAGCCTTTTGTTTTTTGCATTTTAAGGAAAACATCTTGGGGGCTTTTTTCATAAATATTTAATATTGTGCTTTAAAATTTATACATTCAATGATTTTTCATTTCTCATTTGAAAAAGACCTCTTAATTGCAACAGAATGGTAGGGACTGTCACCATAAATATCTTCAGGTCAATAGTATATTAAGGCACTCAGCACACTGCTCTGTCTCTCAGCAGCAGCAGCTGTGCTTGTAAGAAATGTGAACACCTGGAATGGATTCTTCCTTGAGAGCTGATGTCAGCATGTCACTGACAGCCAGGGAAGAATGATAGTCATCACTTGGCTTGCTGAAGTAACATGAATTTCTTTTAAAAGTCCATACATTTGAAATCAACCACCCCATGATTTATGCATGACTAGAATATGTCAGCTGTTGAGAGCCTACATGGGAAAGAATATGGGATTACATCTGTTGGGTGGGAAGAAAATGGGATAAAGAACCCAAAAGCCTTTTTATGGCATATTACTCATTTTTATTAACACTTTGCTTCTATAGCAAATCTTCCTTTAAAGAATTAGTAACTCCTAAAAGATTAAGTGATGCTACCTTGTTGCTAAGTCAAATTGGTTGGGTTGTACAGAAAGGTACCCTGAGGTACAATGGACATAATTTCCATTAGTTTAACAGAATACCCTAGCATCCCAGAAAAGCTGTGATATATTGTATCCACTCTCTAGTCCAGTATGCTAAAGTCAGACCTAAGCACCTTCCTCCCTAAGTTTATTTTTCCTAACTGAGCAGCCTTTTGTTTAAGGCAATATAGTTTTAATCAAACAAAATAGTAAATGATGAGAGAGGATAAAGTACACACATTCAAATACTGAGCACATTCCTCGGCAGTATTCCACACCACTATTTAATAAAGGAGGTTACTGTAAAGAATTTGTAAGATTAGGAAACATGCATAGAATTGAGTCATGTACAAAGATGTTATGAGAGATCCTTAGAAAAACAACTAAGTTGTTTATTGGATTAGAATATGAGTGGTCAACAAACAAAGATGGTGCAGGAAAAATCAGTTATCATACAAAAAGAAAAAAAGAGAAGCACATTTGGGGATTGAGAGTAATAGCAGCATAAGAGTGCAAAGAAAGAGGAACCAGTAATGAATATCTTTCTAAGAATATATAAAGAGACAAAAGTAAAAATAAAAGAATTAATTATGAAGGAACAGGCTTATATATAAACCTCAGCATATTCACATTTCCAAGTGGTGATATGGTGGGGGTTTAACTAGAGAATGGAAGGGTGAAAGAAAGAAAAGACTGAAGGCAAGGGATTTGTGATGTATGATAATCAAGGCAATAGATAAAACAAAGGGAAAATAGCTCCTGTTGTCTTTCAGGAAGAAGAGGGACTACAGGAGAATAGTTAAGTAACAAAGGATGAAAATGAAAAAAGGAAAAGGGAAAGAAACCTTTAATGGAGTCTGAAGAAATACCACTGTGTAGGATAGCTACATGAGAGAGAATGAGAGATTCTGTAATGAGGGATAAACACTTTACAATGCACATAACCCTTAGTTATTTGTGTATTAGAGAGACAATTACATATAAACAGCAACCTAATTCAGCAGAATGAGAATCAGAGGCACTAAGCGCAAATGACAAAATGAGAGTGGAGAGCATGGACCCCAAAATGATTCTATTAAATGGAAAATAGCAAAAACACTGATCATGGATAAAGCAAGGAGTAATGATGAATACATCTCAGAGCAGAGTAAAATTCTTTCCAGGGGGGAATTCTTTCATCATCTTTATATACTTCAGGAATTGGACTCATCTTTCTGAATTCAAATCTGACCTCAGACACTTAGTAGCTATATGTAAACAACCACAGTCACTCTCCTGAGGACTACTACTATGAATAACTTTTTTTTAGAGTGGGGAACACAGGGAAGTTAGGATTGAGTGATTTGCCTAAGGCCACATGACCAGTAAATGTTAAGTGTCTGGGCTCAGATTTGAACTCAGATATTCCTGACTATAGGGCCAGTGCTCAGTTCACTGTACCACCTAGATGCCCTTGTGAATAACTTTGAGGGTCTAAACGCATAGCATAATGAACTCTATTTATTCAACAATAAACTAACACATAACCTTCAAAGCATAATATTCATGACAACATAGCATAATAACTTATTACTAAGGTGACCACATAGTCTTGAACAAAACATCATTCAATATATCTCATAGTCATCTTTAAGGCATAGCAGAAAATATAAACGCCATCCACCCCAAGGTCACAGTAAGTTAGAAATCTTATCAGTCAATACAGAGCATCCAAAGTAAAGTCCTCTTTCATTTTGGCTCAAGGCTGGCTTCCAGACCCAATGGCTCCTTCTTCATGGGCTGGCCTCCTCCAAATCTTGCCTGGATTCATACCTAAGAATCTCTCTAATCCTGTCCCATATGGCAGCTTATGAGGCCTGCTCCATGCCAAGCTGATTACAGTTTCTCTTCCTAACAAAACAAAGTTTAACAAGACTACAATAATATTTACACACATTACCAACACTATCATTTCAATTCACTTTTTGGCGAAGAAACCAAGACAGAGCAACAGACAGGGCTTCTGTCTGAGAAATCAATACAGACCATCAGATGGGGCTTCTGTCTGAAAAAGTAACATAGATCAACAAACAGAGCACTGACATCACAAATATTTTCTTTCTCAATTCTGCCCTCTCCCAGCTCTGCTCTGCTCCTTCCTGGTGCACCTTTCCTTTTTAAGCCTTTCAGCAAGTTTATCCCACCATGGTATCCCAAATGATTACATTTGGACTATTAAGGGCAGGAGAGATCTTCAAACTCCCTTAGGCATATTAAGGGCAATACAGAGTATACTTTTTTCAATCAAAGACTCTTTATACAATCAAAGGAAAGACTAAAAGGCACGTGATTAAAATTAAATTAAAATTAAATAAAAAAATAAAGTTAAAATTCAATCCAGAAAAAAAAAAAACAACCCAAAATCCCATTTTGGTTACCATTACACTATGTCATCTTGGACAAGTTATTTAACCCGATTTGCACTAATTTCACATCTAGAAAATGAGCTGGAGAAGGAAATGACAAAATACTCCAGTATCTTTGCCAAAAACAAAAACAAAAAACAAAAACAAAAATAAAAAGAAACAAACAACAAAAACAAAAACAAATGGGGCCACAGTCAGCCATGAAAGAAATTAAAAAAAAAATTAAGAGGGGACTCAAAATAGGCACTTTAGATGCTTTAATTCCATGAAGAATGAAGATATTAAGAATGAATAAGTGTGGGGGCAGAGACAAGATGGTGGAGTAGAAACAGCTCTTCTGAGCAGCTCCTTCTCCCACAATTTTGAAATTCATGTAAAAGGGGACTCTAAACAACCTATGGAGCTGCAAAACCCAAAAAATGACACAGAGTAGCTAACTTCCCACTGAGGACAACCTGGTAGCCTGGCAAGGAGCAGCCAGCACAGCTCTGTGGAAGTAGAGCCCAGGCCAGCATAAGTTGGAGGTTTTAGCCCCAGGGTGGCCAGACCAGCAGCCAGCTAGAGGGACTCTAGAACCCCAGCAGCTGTGGCATTTCCAGAATTACCAAAACTTAGATGCCATGCACAAAGTGAAAGTTTAGTGCACTATGGACTTTGGGACTCATTACTTTGGAGAGTGCATGGCCTCTTTCCCTGGGGGCTAGCAGCCTCTGAAACTCCTTAGCACAGCCAAGGACACACGTGACAGCTTCAGTTCCTGGTCTGTTGACTGTAAGGGGATCTGGTGATCAGTCTTGGGTGTAATCGCTCTTGCTTTAACCTTCTTGGATATGGATTGCTGTCTGGGGTAGAGTTCTTGGGGTGTGTGACAAGCTTGCCAGAGAGTGTGGGGGCTTCAGAGAGAAAACCCAAATAATACCTCTGGCAGCTAAGAAACACCCAGCATTTGGGACATAAGGTCCCCTGCCTGGTGGCAGAGTCCTACTTTGTCAGCAAGCCCAAAAGTCAAGCAATTGAGGGGCACCATGCTTTCAATATTAGACTCCTATTTGGGGGTAAAGAGGATCTAAGCATGGAACAGGAGGAGGACTGGGAGGTCAGAAACCCTGTACATAAAGCCCCAAATGAAAATACAAGCTAGTTACAGGCCATAGAGGACCTTAAGAAGCAGATAAGAGAAGTGGAGGAAAAATTGGGAAGAGAAATGAGAAAGATAAAAGAAAAGTATGAAATGAGAGTCAACAGCCTTACTGAGGAAAATAACACCTTAAAAATAGACTAACTCAAATGGCAAAAGAGGCTCAAAAAGGCAATGAGGAGAAGAATGCATTAAAAAGCCAAATTTTCCAGATGGAAAAAGAATCTGAAAAGCTCACTGAGGAGAATCTTTCCTTCAGAATTACACTGGAGCAAATGGAAGCTAGTGCTTTTATGAGAAAACAAGATGTGGTTAACCAGATCCAAACAAATGAAAGAATAGAAGGCAATGTGAAATATCTCATGGGAAAAACCACTAACCTGGAAAAGAGATCCAGCAGAGATAATTTAAAAATTATTGGAGTACCTGAAAACCATAATCAAAGAAAGAACCTAGAAATCTTCCTTTAAGAAATTCTCAAGGAAAATTGCCCTGGTGTTTTAGAATCAGAGAGCAAAATAAAAGTTGAAAGAATCCACCTATCCCCTCCTGAAAAAGATCCCAAAAAGAAAACTCCTAAGAATATTATACCCAGGTTCCAGAATTCCCAGATCAAGGAGAAACTATTACAAGCAGCCAAGAAGAAACAATTTGAATACTGTGGAAATGCAATCGGGATAGCACAGGATCTGGCAGCTTCTACACTGAGGGACCCAAGGGCTTGGAATATGATATTCCTGAAGGAAAAGTTACTGGGATTAAAACAAAGAATCACCTACCCAGCAAAACTGAGTATCGTGTTTCAGGGGAATATATGGTCATTCAGTGGAATAGAGGACTTCCATGCATTCTTGATGAAAAACCCAGAGTTGAATAGAAAATTTGACATTCACATACAAGAAGCAAGTGTTGTTTGAGAAGGTAAACAGGGAAAAGCAATCACTATGAAGTTATCAAAGTTGAACTATATACATTGCTACATGGACAAACAATAAATGTAACTGATGAAACATTTATCAGTATGAAAATAGTTGTAGAAGGGTATATGGGCAAATGAATACATATGTGAATGTGTGTATATATGTTTACAGGTATACATAGATAGAGGGCACAGCTTGAATTTAATAGGAAGGGATGATACTTAAAAGGTGAAATTAAGAAGTGAGAGAGGAATATAATCAGAGGAGATGGGGAGAGACAAAATGGGGCAAACTCTCTCATATAGAAGAGGCAAGGGAAAATGTTTACAAGGGAGGGGAAGAACAGAAAGGCAAAAAGGCAAAACCTTATTCTCATTGAATTTGGATCAGGGAGAGAATGACATACATTCTAAATAAGATATCTCACCCTACAGGAGAGTATAGGGGAAGGGAATGAGATGGGGGATGATGAAAGTTGGGGAGGGAATTTGGAAGTACCCAATTGTGAAAAGGGACAGGATCAAAGTAGGGAATAGACCAATTGGGAGGTGGGATAGGAGGGAAGGAAATATCATCAGTCTTTTACAATATATCTACTATGGTAATGTTTTGGATAGCTACACATGCACAATATATACTGAATTTCTTATCTTTCTGGAATTCAAAGTTTTAATATCAAATGTGTAAAAATATATAAATATTAATATAAATACTATTTTACATATAATTGAGAAATAAGATGTACAGATATTGGGGCATAGATATTCGCTTTGCCCTACTGAAAAAGTCGAAGGGAGTATGGGAGAAGATATGGAAGAAAGCAAATTTGATGAGGGGATATCCTGTGGGACTGCTATTCTTGGATGGGGAGTAGGGAAAAATGGGGAAAAGATTGTAACTCAATGTCTAGCAGAAATGAATGATGTAAACCAGAATTTAATAAAGCTTTTGGGGGAAAAAAGAATGAATAAATATAGTGCATATGAATCAAATTATAACTTGAAGATACAAAGAATGAAGAAACATGATGAGAATGAGGGAAGAAAATCATTTTATAAACAAACTGTACAGAAAATGAAATAAAAATATCATTCAATTTTCTCATCATACTTTGATAGTATTCTGGAAATGCTATCAAATAAAAATAAAATAAAACATAACATTGGTAAAGGCTAAATAAAATTATCCTTATTTGCTGATGACATGACAGTTTATTTGAACAATCCTACAGAACCAACAAAGATCCTTTTTGAGACAATTGATTGTTTCATCAATGATGTAGGCTACAAAATAAACTTTTAAAATCCTCTATATATCAATGTAATAAAAACTAATTCTAAGAGACAACAATAGAAGGGAAAATGCTTTCCCAATAGGCTACACAAAACATAGTCAGGAATCAATCAATGAAAGCATAACCCTGTGGAGATTCAAATAGAAAGTACCACTTTAAGAAAAATAAGTAGTTGGAGGAATTATACAGTACCTATTGCTGTTCCAGGAAAATATAATGAAAATGACAATACTGCCCACAAAAATTGATAGTTTTGGGTCAGTTATGTGGTGCAGTGAATAGAGTGTCAGGAGGACCTGAGTTCTGACACATTTCTTAGCTTTGTGACCTTGAGCAAATCACTTAACCCCAATTGCCTTTTCTTCCCCCCTCCAAAAAAAAAATGTATAGTTTTAATTATTTTTCAATAAAATTATGGCAGAAATGTTTTAGAGAGCTGAATAAAATAATACAAAAAAATTTACTTTTTAAAAAGTATGAAAAAAGACTTGAAAATCAAAAGAAATAATAAAAAGAGGCAAGAAAAAAATGGAAGGATAGCACTTTCAAATCTCAAGTGATATTATATAGCAGCAGTCATCAAAACTCATTTGGTATTAGTTAAATATATAGAGAATTAAATTGATGAGACCTGATATAAAAAAGAAATTCAGAAACAATAAAACATTATTACCCAATATCCAAGAAACTAGAAGGCATAAAATATTTTGGAAAGAATGTCTTAATTTCCAAAAAAAATGCAAGGAAACAGAGCAGCTAGGTGGCACAATGAGTAGAGCGTTGGCCCTGGAGTCAGAAGGACCTGAGTTCGGATCCAGCCTCAGACACTTAATGCACACACAAACAAAAAAATAACCTAGCCGTGTGGCCTTGGGCAAGTTACTTAACCCCAATTGCCCTCCAAAAAGCAAAAGCAAAAAAAAAAAAAGGCAAGGAAAATTGGTAAGTATTCTGGAAAAATTAGGCTTAGATCAATGTCTTATACAATATTCCACAATAATTCTACATTCATAATATTCAAAACCATCCATTTAAGAATTAGGAGAGAAATCGTTTATCAATCTATTACACAAACAGCTGAGCAGAAATACAAAAAAATAAAGATAATTTTGAATGCATAAAACTGAAAACTTTTCACCAACAAAAATAACATACATAGAAATTCAAATTTCTCTCTCTCTCTCTCTCTCTCTCTCTCTCTCTCTCTCTCTCTCTCACGATCTGTACAGTTTTCAAAAGAATAATATAAACTGCTGACCACTTTATGAGAGAATTATCCAAATCATTAAGAATAAGATAAATGGAAATTAAACCAAACCTGAGGATTGACCTCACATCCTAAAAATTGTCAAATATGACAAAAGATTGACAAAGCTAATGCTGGAGTGGTTGTGGGAAGAAAAGCATATGAGTGAATTAGTGGTAATGCTGTGGGGTAGCACAACCATGTAAAAAAGTAATTTAAAATAAGGCAACTAAAGTGTCTTAAATGCCCATAAGCATTGACACTGTTTCTGGTGCATATACCTCAAGTAGGTTTTAATGAAAAAGTTCCAGTGTAGAGAATACACACACACACACACACACACACACACACACACACACACACACACACAAACATACACACAGACTTACAGCATATATACATTTACACACAGAGACACTCATATATATATATATATGCATATATGCACACATATATAGGCATTTTGCAACAGTAAAGAATTGAAAAAAAAAGATGGGAGGCCCACCAACTGGTGCACATGTAAAGAAAATGGAATATATGTGCACTTTGTAGATTATCACTATTGATAGGAAATATGTAAATTAGAACAACTGTGAGGTACCACTTCTCACCAGTCATATTGGCTAAGATGACAAAACAGGAGAGCAACAAATGCTGGACAGGATGTGGACAAATTGGAGTGCTGGTGCACTGCTGGTGGAGTTGTGAAATGATTCAACCATTCTGGAGAGCAATATGGAACTATCCCCAAAGAGCTATGAATACTTTCATACCCTTTCACCCAGCAATAACACTTATACGGTTGTATCCCAGAGAGATCATAGAGGTGGGAGGAAGACCCATATTTACAAAAATATTTATAGCAGCTTTTTTGTGGTGGGAAAGAATTGGAAATTAAGGGGATGCCCATCAATTGGGGAATGGCTAAAACAGTCGTGGTAAAAGAGTGGAATGGAATACTATTGTGCTATAAGAAATGAGGATCAGATGGATCCATTTACCTGGAGAGGCTTATATGAAGCGAGGCTGAGTGAGAAGAGAAGAACCTGGGGGAATTTGAACAAAATTACAGACACAACATATGTGTGATGACCTACTTTGATAGCCTGGACTCTTCTCAGCAATGCAGGGTTATAAGTCAATTCCAAAAGATTCAGGATGGAGAGAGATGACTACATTCAGAGAAAGAACTAGAAAGAACAGAGTTGTAAATGCAGATTCAAGCAAACTACCTCCTCTCTGTCTTTTTCTTGTTTGGTTTGTTTTTTTCTTTCCCATTGTCCATTCCATCTGATAGAATCCTTCTTTATAACATGACTAATGTATAATGTGAAAGTATTTGCAGATCCTATTCTTGATTTCATGCCACCTTGGTGGGGGGGGGGTGAGAAGAAGGGGAAGGATGGAGGGGGAGAAAATTTGAAAGTCAAGGAATTGTGGAACTGAATCTTTTAAACTAAAAGAAAACAAATACATTAAAAAAGAAAAAAAATAAAACACAGACCTGGAAAATATATTGAGGAGAGAGAATTTTAAAATTATTGACAACTTGAAAGCCATGATCAAAAAAAGAAACCATCTTGAAAGAAATTCTCAAGGAAAATTGGCCTGATATTAGAGAACTAGCGGGAAAAATAGAAACTGAAATAATGCACCAATCACCTATTGAAAAGGATCCCAAAAAGAAACCTCTTAGGTATGTTGCAGCCAAATTCGAGAGTTCCCAGGTCAAGGACAAAATACAAAATAAGTAGTCAGGGAGAAACAATTTCAATACTGTGGAAACACAATCAGTATAACAAAGACCTAGCAGCTTCTACTTTAAGGGAATGAAGGGCTTGGAATATGATATTCTGAATGTCAAAGTAGATAGGACGAAAATCATGAACCATCTACCCAGCAAAACTGAGTATAATGCTACAGGGGAAGATATGGTCATTCAATGAAATAGATCACTTTCAAGCATTCTTGATGAAAAAACCTGAGCTGAATATAAAATGTGACTTTCAAATACAAGAAGCAAGAGAAATATGAGAATGTAAACAGGAAAAAGAAATCATAAGGAGCTTATTAAAGTTGAACTATTTCCATTCCTACAGGGAAAAATGATAATTGTAACTCATAAGACCTTTCTCAGTATGACGATAGCTGAAATGGCTATATGTATGTGTGTGTAAACATGTATACACATCTGTATGTATTTATAGGAGGATGTATGTGTATATAAATATATAAATATATATGTATATATATGTACATATATATGTGTGTATATATATGTATATGTATATGTGTATATATACATATATATACATATATATATATATATATATATATATATATATATATATATATATATATATATATGTGAGTGTGGTCATGTAGCAGCAAGCACCCCAACATCCCCAGGTTGGCTGCCAACACAGGTTCTTAGATCTGCTTTTCTAAAGGAAAGCAACTCAAAATGGGTTAACAAGCTTACTTTAATCAATCAAACAGATATCATTTACCTAGTTCAGGGAAAAAGGTCAGCACACTGAACTTCAAAGTATACAGACAGAATGTACAAGACAGAGAAACAAACAGATCAAGCAGACAGGCTTCCAAACTGTCCAACCATTACATCAATACCAAATCACAGTTACCAGACAGGGAAGCATCAACATCTGGGTTTTCAAAGCCTGGAGACTCTCAACTGCTGCCCAGGGTCTCATCTGGTCAAATCACACAACACTTCTCAAAGTGAGCCCCAAAGCAAAGCCTCACATCCGGGATTATATAGCCTTCTCCTGGGTCAGAGAATGTAACCACCCTCTTAACCCCACTGCCCAATCACACAGCATCAAGGTGTGGGCATTCCTGAAAACCAAGCCTCTAGCCACAGGCTACATGTGACCAAAATCATCCTATTAGGTGGCAGAGTATATTTTCAAATCAAGGAAGTTTCTCAGAGTCTATTAAGCCTATCAAAGGGCCTAGGGGCAGGGAAGATCTTTAAATTTGCATTTCTATTACAGGTCATTTGTATGTTCATGCATATATACATAGACAGAGGGCACAGGATGAGTTGAATATGAAGGGATGATATCCAAAAAATAAAATTAAGAGGTGAGAGAGGAGTTTATTGGGAGAAGGGGAAAGGAGGACATCGATTAGGGTAAATTTTCTCATATAAAAGAGTCAAGAGAAAACTTTTTAAACAGAGGGGAAGAATAAGAAGGTGAAAGGAAATGGAACAAACTTATTTCATTGAATTTGCGTTAAGGAGGGAATGACATACACATTCAATTGGGTATCTTACCCTATAGGAAAATAGAGGTAGGAGGGGGGATGATAGAAAGGAGGGCAGATTGGGTGAGAGGGCAGTTAGAAGCAAACATTTTTAAAAGGGATAGTTTCAAAGAAGAAAATGGAATAAATGGTGGGCAGAATAGGGTGGAGGGAAATATAGTTGTTCTTTCACAATATGACAATATGGAAATGATTTGGGTAACTGCACATGTAAAACCTATATTGAATTACTTGTCTTCCCAGTGGGCGTGGGTGAGGAGTGAGGAAAGGAAAAAATCTGGAACTCAAAGTTTTTAAAACAACTGTTTAAAGAAAAAAATTGTTTTTTATATGTGCAATATGGAATAGGTGAAGGTTTTTTATACATACAGTAGGAAGTAACATGTACAGGCTCTGGGGTATCTCTATACGATCTGTATTGTCCTGCTAGAAAGTTAGGGGGTCATGGGGAGAGGGTATAGGGGAGAACGGATTTGGGGAAGGGATATTTAGTAGGCTTGCAATTTGGGGTGGGGGTTAGGGGAAAGATGGGGAGAGTAAAAAACTTCAAAATCTTGTGGAAATGAAAATTGAGAACAAAAAATAAATAAATAATTTTTAAAATATGAAAAAACAGGGGGTGGAGCCAAGGTGGCAGAGTCGAAACAGCACTTCCAAGGTGCTCTGTCCCACACAACTTCCAAATAACGTAAAAGGGGACAACTTCTGGAGCCCCAGCACCCAAAGAATGACACAGAGAAGCTAACCTCCTGCTGAGGACAGCCCAGCAGCCCTGCAGAGAGCAGGCAGCACAGCTCAATGGGAGCTGAGCCCAGGCCCGTGTGAGTGCAGTTTTAGCCCCAGAGTGGCTGGGGCAGCAGCCGGCTGGAGGGACCCAAAGAATACCAGCAGCTGTGGCAATTCCAGAATTATCAGCACAGATATGCCTAGGACAAAGTGAGAGTTTAGTGCCCTGTGGAAGGTGGGACCAGTATTTGTGGAATGAGTCAGCTTCGTCCCCTGTGGGCGAAAACAAAGCCACTGAAGAAACACAGCACAGAAGCCATTTTTCAGTGTCAGTAGTGGCTCTAGCTCCTGGTCTGCTAACTATAGGGAAAGAGCAATCAGTCTGGGGGTTAATCTCTCTTGCTTTAAAGTGCCTAGATCTGGATTGTGGTCTGGGGGGAAAGTTTGGGGTGGGCATCCAATTTGCCAGAGCGGGTGGAGGCTTTACAGAGGCCGCCCAACCTGAGGAAATTGTGAAGACCCCATGTTTGGGACGGAAGCTCTCCTTTCTGGTGGCAGTCTTACTGTGGCAGCAAGCCCCAAAATCAAGTAATTAAGTGGCAACATGCCTAGGCAAAAGAAACAAAATATACAGAAAAAATTCAACATTGGCCTCCTATTTTAGGGGCAAAGAGGATCGAAGCATGAAGGAGGACTGTGAGGTTAGAACTCTTGCACCAAAAGCCCCAAATGAAAATACAAACTGGCTACAGGCCATAGAGGACCTTAAGAAGCAGATAAGAAAAGTAGGGGAAAAATTGGGAAGAGAAATTATAAAGATGCAAGAAAAGTATGAAATGACAGTCAACAGCCTTACTGAGGAAAATAACACCTTAAAACATAGACTAACTCAAATGGCAAAAGAGGCTCAGAAAGGCAAGGAGGAGAAGAATGCCTTAAAAAGCCGAATTTGCCAGATGGAAAAAGAATCTCGAAAGCTCACTGAGGAGATTCATTCCTTTAGAGTTAGACTGGAGCAAATGGAAGCTAGTGACTTTATGAGAAATCAAGATGCTGTTAAACAGATCCAGACAAATGAAAGAATAGAAGGCAATGTGAAATATCTCATGGGAAAAACCACAGACCAGGAAAATAGATCCAGGAGAGATAATTTAAAAATTATTGGACTACCTGAAAGTCATGATCAAAGAAAGAACCGAGAAATCATCCTTCAAGAAATTCTCAAGGAAAATTGCCCTGATGTTTTAGACACAGTGGGGGAAACAGAGGTTGAAAGAATCCACCGATCGCCTCCTGAAAAAGATCCCATAAAGAAAACCCCTAGGAATATTATAGCCAGGTTCCAGAACTCCCAGATCAAGGACAAAATACTACAAGCAGCCAGGAAGAAACAATTTCAATATTGTGGAAACACAGTCAGAATAGCACAGGACCTGGCTGCTTCTACACTGAGGGATCTAAGGGCATGGAATATGCTATTCCAGAGGGCAAAAGAACTGGGAATGAAGCCAAGGGTCGCCTACCCAGCAAAACTGAGTATCTTGTTTCAGGGGAAAATATGGTCATTCAGTGGAATAGAGGACTTTCAAGCACTCTTGAGGAAAAACCAGAGTTGAATAGAAAATTTGAAATCCAGACACAAGAAGCAAGAGATGCCTGAGAAGGTAATCAAGGAAAAGAAATCAAAAGGAACTTATCAAAGTTGAACTATTTACATTCCTACATGGAAAAACAATACCTGTGTCTGATGAAACGTTTCTTATTATGAAAATAATTGAAGAAGGGTATATGGGCATATGTTTACAGGTATACATGGATCGAGGGCACAGGTTGAATTTGATGGGAAGGGATGATTCTTAAGGGGTGAAGTTAAGAGGTGAGAGAGGAAAGTGGCAAGAGGAGATGGGGAGAGACAGCATTTGTTTTATTAACAAAGCATTTTATTAAAAAAGCATTTGTTTTATTAAAAAATATGAAAAAAACTTTGAATGAGGAATAGTAATCAAAACATCACTATGATATTTTATTTGAACAAATGCTTTATTAACTTCTGTTTTACATCATTCATTTCCGCCAGATTTTGAGTTACAATCATTTTCCCCCTGTTATTCCCCTACCCAACCTCCCAGAATAGCAGTCCCACAAGACATCGCTTCCTCCAATCTACTCTCTCCCATACCTTCTCCCATACCCCCTTCGACTTTTCCATTAGGGGAAGGTGAATCTTTGTGTCCCAATGCCTGCACATCTTATCTCCCAATTATAAGCAAAAGAGTATTAATAATAATATTTATATATATATTTGAAACATTTAATGTTAAGCCCTCGATTTTAGATCCATTTCCTTCCTCCCTTGTCACCCATTCCCTCTGGGGAGATAAGTAATTCAGTATTTTTTGTACATGTCTAGCTATGCAAAACATTATCATAGTAGATATATTGTACAAGGCTGCTTATAATTCCCTCCCACTCATCCCACCCCCCATCTGGTCCATTCCCTACATGATCTTGTCCCTCTTCTATAGTGGGTACTTCCAACATCCCCTCCCCCCAAGGATGCCCTCCCATCCATCATCCCTCCCCTCATCCCCCCTCCCCCTATTCTGCTGCAAGTTGAGATATCCCATTTAGTATGTATGTCATTCTCTCCCTGAACCAAATTCAATGAGAATGTGGTTTTGCCTTTTTTTTTCCTTCCTATTCTCCCCCTCCCTTGCAACCACTTCCCCTTGCTTCTTCTACATGAGATAGTTTACCCTACCCTGTCTCTCCCCATCTCCTCTTGCCACTTTCCTCTCTCACCTCATAATTTCATCCCTTGAGTGTTCTCCCTTCCCAACATATTCAACCTATGCCCTCTATCCATATATAACTGTAACCATATACACACACATTCACATATGTATTCATATGACCACACACCCTTCTTCCATTATTTTCATACTGAGAAAGATATCATCAGTCACAGTTATTGCTTTTCCATATAGGAATGTAAATAGTTCAACTTTGATAAGTTCCTTTTGATTTCTTTTCCCTGATTAACTTCTCGGGCATCTCTTCCTTCTTGTGTCTAGATGTCAAATTTTCTATTCAATCCTGGTTTTTTCCTCAGGAATGCTTGAAAGTCCTCTATTCCACTGAATGACCATATTTTCCCCTGAAACAAAATACTCATTTTTGCTGGGTAGGTGACCCTTGGGTTCATTCCCAGCTCTTTTGCCCTCTGGAATATCGTATTCCATGCCTTTCGATACCTCAGTGTAGAAGCTGCCAGGTCCTGGGCTATTCTGATTGTGTTTCCACAATATTGAAATTGTTTCTTCCTGGCTGCTTGGAGTATTTTCTCCTTGATCTGGGGATTCTGGAACCTGGCTATGATATTCCTGGAGTTTTCTTTTTGGGAACTTTTTTCAGGAGGTGATTGGTGGGTTCTTTCAACCTCTATTTTGCCCTCTGGATTTAAAGCATCAGGGCAATTTTCCTTGAGAGTTTCTTGAAGGGTGATTTCTAGGTTCTTTCTTTGATCATGGCTTTCAGGTAGTCCAATAATTTTTAAATTGTCTCTCCTGGATCTATTTTCCAGGTCAGTGGTTTTTCCCATGAGATATTTCACATTGCCTTCTAATCTTTCATTTGTTTGGATCTGCTTAACAGCACCTTGAGTTCTCATAAAGTCATTAGCTTCCATTTGCTCCAGTCTAACTCTGAAGGAATGAATCTCCTCAGTGAACTTTTGAGATTCTTTTTCCATCTGGCAAATTCGACTTTTTAAGGCATTCTTCTCCTCATTGCCCTTTTGGGCCTCCTTTGCCATTTGAGGCAGTCTTTTTTTTAAGGTGTTGTTTTCCTCAGTCAGACTGTTGACCCTCATTATATACTTTTCCTGCATCCTTCTCATTTCTCTTTCCAATTTTTCCTCCACTTCTCTTATTTGATTTTTAAAGTCCTTCTTAAGGTCCTCTATGGCCTGCAACCCGCTCATGTTTTCCCCTGGGGCTTTTGGAGCAGGACCTCTGACCTCACAGTCCTTTTCCTGCTCTATGCCCCCAAAATAAGAGTCTAGGGTTGCATTTTTCTGTTTCCTTTGCCTTGGCATGTTGCCACTTAATTACTTGACTTTGGGGCTTGTTGCCACACTATGGCTTTAAGGCCAGATAGAGGAATTTTCGTCCTGAATATGTGGGGGGGCAACTTCTGTTTCTGGCAAGCTGTAAACCCACCCATGACTTCCACCCTAGATCACAATCCAGATCCAGGGAGGTCAAAGCAAGAGCGATTACCCCCCAAGACTGATCGCTGGATCTCCCTACAATTTACAGGCCAGGAGCTGGAGCTGCCTCTGAAAAGTACAAAATGGCTTGTCTCCTCAGTGGCTTCTAGCCCCCAGGGGAGGGAGCCGATGCATTCCCCAAATACTGGTCCCAAAGTCCATAGGAAACTAACCTCTTACTTTGTCCTAGGCATGTCTATGTTGATAATTCTGTAGTCGCCACTGCTGCTGGTTTTCTGTGGTCTCTCCAGCCGGCTGCTGGCCCTGCCGCCCTTGGGCTAAAACCTCGGCTCAAGTGGACCTGGGCGTGGCTCGGCTTGGCTGCGCTTGGCTCCTGCGCTATGCGCTGCCAGCTCCCAGAGTGCTGCGCTGGTCCTTCCTGCAGGACTGCTGGGCTGTCCTCAGTGGGCGGTTAGCTTCTCTGTGTCGTTCTGCGGGTGCTGGGGTTCCAGAAGTTGTTCAGAGTCCCCTTTTACATAGTTTGGGGTGAATCTGGGGGCAGAGTGGCTTGGATGAGCTGTTTCTACTCTGCCATCTTGGCTCCGCCCCCACATCACTATGATATTACAAAAATGAGGCAATGAAAGCTTAAATTAAGGTTGTGACTTTGAGTAGAGGACATTACCTCCCAGTTGCTTTGAATAGGAAATAAAACAGAAAATAAATCTTAAAAAAATCTAAGAGTTTACCTGGTTCATGTTACATTTCCCACTTGTTCTTTTTAATAAATTTCTGACATTTTTTAAAATTTGAATTTATTTAATTTTAGTTTTCAACATCCATTTCCACAAGATTTTGAGTTACAAATTTTCTCACAGTTTTTCCCTTACACCCATACCAAGATAGAAAGCATATTGAATACTCCATCCCAAATCTGCTTTCTCTTCTATTCTACCCCCTTCCCCCAACTTTCTTTTTTTAAAATTTATTTGTTTATTTTTAGTTTATGAGATTCAGTTCCATAGTTCTTTGATTTTCAAATTTCCCTTTGCTCCCTCCCCCCAGCCCCCACAATGGCATATAGTCCAGTATAGGATCTGCAAATACATTCACAATAGACATTAGTCAAGTTACAAAGGTGTATTGTACTAGATGGGATGAAAAATGGTAAAGAAGAGATAAAACCAAATAATGAAAAGAAGAACAATTAGTTTTCCTCCATCAGGATACAAGCTCAGTTCTTTCTAGTTATTTCTCTGGTTGTAGGCATCTCTCTCCTTCATGGGTCTTTCAGGATTGACATATATCACTGCATTGCTGAGAAGAGTCCAGATTGCCATAGTGGGTCATCACGCATATGTTTTGTCTGTGATTGTATACAAATTTCTCCTGGTTCTACTCTTCTCACTCAGCATCAATTTGTATAAGCCCTTCCAGGTAAATATGAAAACCATCTCCTCCTCATTTCTTATAGCACAATAATATTCCATTACATGCATATACCACAACTAGTTTGGCCATTCCCCAATTGATGGGCACCCCTTTAATTTCCAATTCTTTGCAACCATGAAAAGAGCTGCTATAAATATTTTTGTACATATGAGTCTTCCTCCCTCTTCTATGATCTCTTTGGGATATAATACTAGAAGTGGTATTACTGGGTCAAAGGGTATGAAATTACTTATACTCCTTTGGGAATAATTCCAGATAGCTCTCCAGAATGGTTGGGTAAGTTCACAACTCCACCAGCAATGCATTTGTGTTCCAATTTGCCCACTTCCTCTCCAGCATTTGTCATTTTCCTGTTTTGTCATCTTAGCCAATCTGGAGAGATGAGGTACCTCAGAGTTGTTTTGATTTGCATTTCTCTAATCAATATTGATTTAGAGCATTTCTTCATATGCTTATACATATCTTTAATTTCTTTCTCTGAAAACTGCCTGTTCATATCCCTTGACCATTTATCAATTGGGGAATGACTTGTATTCTTATAGATTTGACTCGATCCTCTGTATATTTTAGAAATGAGTCCTTTATCAAAGACATAGGTTGTAAAAATTCTTACCCAATTTCCCACCTCCCTCTTAATCTTGGTTACATTGGCTTTATTTGTACAGAAGCTTTTCACTTTAATGTAATCAAAATTATCCATTTTGCACTTTATACTGCTCTCTAATTCTTGTTTGTTCCTAAAGTCTTTCCCTCTCCACAAATCTGACAGGTAAATTATTCCTTGCTTTCCCATATTGCTTACAGTAGCATGCTTTATACCTAGATCATGCACCCATTTAGAATTGAATATCTAGTCTCTCTAAAATTCTATTCACCTCCTTAACTTTTTTCTTGTTTATATTTAGATTTATCAAGTTCAGAAAGGGGGAGATTAAGGTCCCCCACCAGTATAGTTCTGCTATCTATTTCTTCCTCTAATCCCTTTAACTTCTCTTCTAGGAATTTGGATGCTATACCACTTGGTGCATATATGTTAAGTAATGATATTGCTTCATTTTTGATGGTGCCTTTTAACAGGATATAGTTTCCTTCCTTATCTCTTTTAATTATATCTGTTTTTCTTTTGCTTTATCTGAGATAAGAATTGCTACCCTGCTTTTCTTACTTTAGCTGAGGCATAATAAATTCTACTCCAGCCTTTTACCTTTACCCTGTGGGTATTCCTTTGTTTCAAATGTGTTTCTTGTAGACAGCATATTGTAGGATTAAAGTTTTTTTTTTTTTTAATAAGCAATTGGGGTTAAGTAACTTGCTCAAGGTTACACGGCTAGTCATTATTTGTATGTGGGTCCTCATTTTCTGAGGCCAGATTTGATCTCGGGTCATCCCAACTCTGAGGCTGGCGCTCTTACTCACTGCACCACCTAGCCGCCCCCAGGATTAAGTTTTTTAATCCATTCTGCTATCAGCCTCTGTTTTATGGAAGAATTCATTCCATTCACAGTAATGATGGCTATCTGTCTCTCCCCCTTCATCTATACCCTCCCCTGCTTATACTTTTGTTTCTTCTTTCTCCCTTCCCCTCTTTGAAGTTTTCCCTTTTGACCACCCCCTCCCTCAGTGTTCCCACCCAGTGACCCCCATTCTTAACCTACCCTCTCCCCTTACTACTATTTCCCTCCTCTAATCCCCCCCTTTAGACTCCTCCTTTTTATCCCCCCCCCTTACCCTCCTACTGTAGATAGGACACAATAAGTTTTTATACTTATCAGAGTAAGTTACTCCCCATTTGACACCAAACCAATGAGAGTAAATTTCAAACAGTGCTCCTCTCTCTACCTCCTTTTCCTCTGTTTAATGAATTTATGTGTCTATTCACATTAGAATCTTAAACTTTACTGATTGAGTTGAGCACTCTCCTACCTGGCTCCAATGATTCCTCCTACCCCTTTGTGAGATGATGGCGAGATGACTGTGATTTGTCCTTGGTAAGTCTGCAGGCTGGAGCTTCTTCTCTCTCTGGTGTATTCTGCTTGTCTGCTCTTAAGTCTGAGCTGTGCAGACCCACATGCTCTGTGCTAGCCCTATCTGGACCCACTGGGCACTTTCCTGGGCTGGATTCTGCCATGATCCATCTCCAAGTGGATTTTGTCACCCCAGAATGGGTTCAGATTCACTTTTTAAGGTTTAGTGACGGGATTCATAGAGGAGCTTAGAGAAGTTAGTGCTTCCTTTCCGCCATCTTGGCTCCACCTTCCCTCAACTTTCTAGTGGGACAAGATGGATATCTATACCCCTGTGCATGTATATCTTATTACCCAGTTGAATATAAAAAGCAATTTTTTAAACATTTGTTTTTAAAACTTTGATTTCCAGATTCTTTCCTTTCTTCCCTCCTCACCCACCACCACTGGGATGAGAAACAATTCAATATAGGTTATACATGTGTAGTTACACAAATCATTTCCTTAGTAGGTATATTGTGAAAGACTAATTATATTTCCCACCCTCCTGTCCTGCCCTCCACTTATTCTATTTTCTACTTTTACCCTCTACCTTTTCAAAAGTGTTGCTTCTGACTAACCTCTCCCTCAACCTGCCCTCCCTTCTAATATTCCCCCTCTTATCCCCTTCCCCCCTATTTTCCTGTAGAGTAAGATACTTAATTAAGTGTATATTATTCCCTCCTTAAGCCATATTCAATGAGAGTAAGGTTGATCCACTCCCTTTCACCTTCCTGCTCTTCCCCTCCATTGCAACAGTTCTGTCTTGGCTCTTTTATATGAGATAATTTACCCTATTCTACCTCTCCCTTTTCTACCCAATATAGTCATCTCTCAAGTCTTTATTTTTTTATATGTCAGCCCTTTGTACTCAACTCATCCTGTGCCCTCTGTCTATGTATACATGTACACACATATATACACATTCACATATATATTTATACATACATATACCCTCTTCTATATATATATATATTATATATATATGTATATATACATAAATATATATTATACATATATATTATATATTTCTGTCACCTATCCTCTTACTGAGAAAAGTCTGTTAAGTTACAATTATCATTTTTTTTCATGTAGGAATGTAAAAGGTTCAACTTTAATAAGTTCCTTTTGATTTCTTTTTTCTGTTTACCTTATCGAATCTCTCTTGCTTCTTGTTATTTAAAATATTTTTTTTTGCTCAGCCCTGTATTTTTTTCATCATGTATGCTTGAAAATCCTCTATTCCATTGAATGACCACATTTTCTCCTGAAGCATTATACTAAGTTTTGCTGGGTAGGTGATTCTTAGTTTTAATCCTAGCTCCTTTGATTTCTGGAATATCCCAAGCCCTTCCAATCCTTAATTTAGAAACAGCTAGCTCTCGTGTTATCCTGATTGTGTTTCCACAGTTCTCAAATTGTTTCTTCCCAACCTTGCAGTATTATCTCCTTGATCTTGGAACTCTGGAATTTGGCTACATTATACCTAGGAGTTTTCTTTTGGTGATCTTATTCAAGAGGTGATCAGTGTCTTCTCTCAATTTCTATTTTGCCCTCTCATTCTAGAATATCAGGAAAATTTTCCTTGAGAATTTATTGAAAGATTATGTCTAGCTTTTTTTTAACATGGCTTTCAGGTAGTCCAATAATTTTTAAAATTATCTCTCCTGGATCTATTTTCCAAGTCAGTAATTTTTCCAATGAGATATTTTACATTGCTTTCTTTTTTTTCATTTGCTTGGATTTGTTTTATAGCTTCTTGATTTTTCATAAAGTCATTAGCTTCCATTTGCTTCAATATAATTTTGAAGAAATTATTTTCTTCAGTGAGCATTTGAAATTCCTTTTCCATCTGACCAATTCAGTTTTTAAGGCATTCTTCTCCTTATTGGCTTTTTGGGCCACTTTTGCCATTTGAGTTAGTCTATTTTTTAACCTGTTATTTTTGTCACCATTTTTTGGCTTTCCTTTAGCAGCCTGTTGACTCACTTTTCATAATTTTCTTGCATCATTCTTGTTTCTCTTCCCATTTTTTTTCTTTACTTCTCTTACTTGATCTTCAAAATCCTTCTTGAGTTCCTCAGTGGCCTCTAACAAGCTCATATTTTTCTTGGAAGCTTTTGATGCAGGAGTTTTGACTTCATTGTCTTCTCATTTCATATTTTGATTCTTTTAGTTCCCAGAAAAGGATTCTGTGGTCTGATTGTGCTTCCTCTGATTGCTCATCTTACCAGTCAATTATTTGTCTTTTCATTTCTTTGCCACAATAGAACTCTGCTTCCAGAGTGGAGAGAGCTATGTCCCAAATCACTGGGGTTTTCACAGTTGTTGTCAAAGCTATTGTCTCAGCTATCATAAGGATGCCATCTCTACAGACACCACAAGCTCTGGCACATTAGTATTCTTCACCCCAGGACCACCACCCAAGTCTTAGACCCAGCTCCAAGCAGGTCAAAGCAAGATTACCCTCTGAATGTTTGCTTCTTTTACTTATGATCTGTAGGCCAGGAGCTCTGGAAGCAGTCATGCAGCAGCAGCAGCAGCTGCTGTGCTTCTGCCACCTCTGCTGTGCTGGGTGCAGTGGCTGGACTGCCCTCTTCCATCCCCCTGTTCCACCATAGTTCCCCAATGAACTTTTACTTTCTCTTTGGTATTTATGGTTTGAGAAGTCTGAAAACTAACACAGCTGCTCATGATTGACTCTCCTGTAGTCTGCTCTGGTTCATCTGTGCTGCTGGCTGGGTCCTCCCTGGGTTTGAGGCCATGTGGCTCAAGCAGGACTGTGCTAGGCTCCCTGTCTTTTGCAATAAACACTTTCTCTTGGCTTGCCATGCTGCCTTCAGCTGGAGAATTGTTTCTCTCTGTCACTTTTTTTGGTTCTGTAGCTCTAAGATTTGTTTAGGGTCATTTTTTTTTTTTTACAGATATTGAAGTTGGTTGGAGCTGGAGCTTGAGCAAGTTCCTACTTTTACTCCACCATCTTGGCTCCACCCTCTCCTCAGCCTTTAAAGACTATATAAAATATCCAAGATGAGGGGTGAGGAGAAATAAGACAGGTGAATATGGCAGGGCCAACATCTTCCATCTCTCTTTCACACTCCTATCTTTATAAAGCATATATTCCAATTACAAAATTTCAGACTTCTCAGAATAATTCCACCAGTTACAGACACAGTGATCTTTCCAAAATGGTAACACCTTTTATTTTGAAGCATTTCATGGTTTTCAAAATGCTATCTTCATGATACAGAGAGATGCATTGTGAAAGTAGTAATATGCCATTAAATGGAAAAAAAAAGCAAACCTCAGAAATTTATTTATAGTCATAAATCTAACATGAGGAAAGAATGTAACTAGAAACTAGCATCTTCAACATGTGAGTCAAGGCACATTTCCATTTTGTTTCTGCTTCATCCATATAGTAAGTGAAAGTTAATTATAGTGCTTCTTTAACCAATGCCATATGACACATTTATAAAACTAGAAAATGTATTAGGGCACAGAGAAATGGGAAAAATACTTCCTTTACAAACCATAACAATAAAAATAAATATTCAGGGAGAACAAAAGTCATAGACTTAAATGGAGGTTTGAAATAGCAAATAAATCAAAGAACAAATTATATAAAAATAACGATTATGTGGGGTAATTATGATATTACAAAATATATAAACATAAATGAGTCATCAAAATGGATCTAAAATAAAAATATGTTTTGAAAATATGTAACTTGGTTACCAAATAACCTGGTTGCATATGCATAAATGAAAAACTGGAAAAGGAGAATTTGAATTAAAAGGATATACAGCAAAAATTTAGAAGTTAACAAATAATCCAAAAATTTGGATGAAAGAGGAAATCTGGGAAATTGTTGGAGAGATTTATACATTATAAACTCAAAAGGACACCAACTCTAATCAGTGCTCTATTTTTTATTGTTTATTATCCTCAATGATTTTAATTCTGTTAATTCTATTTGGTTAGCATAATATTTTTTGCTTAGCAGATTTTGATAAATATTTTTCTTCCATATTTATTGTTTTTCCTGTTTCCTGTTTTTTTTTTTTGAATTAGCTTTTCATTCATTTTACTTTTAGTAATTTCTACTAAATATCTTTTTTTTGTCTTTTTATTGGTATTTTGCAAGAACCAGCTTAAATTTTTTTCATTAGTTTTCTGGACTTTCAATTCTAATAGTGTTTTTATTAATAAATCACATAAAATATGTGATTAAATAATATTAGCTATTAAATTTCATATAAAATATGTATAAAGCACTGGGTCCTGAGTCAGGAAGACGTGAATTCAAATATTGCCTCAGGCACTTACTATCTGTGTGAACCTAGGAAAATCACTTATCCTTCCTTTGCCTCAGTTTCATTATCTGTAAAATGAGATTAATGATAGCTCCAAGCATTGTTGTGATTATCAAATGAGATAATATTTACAAACCTTTCAGCACTGTGCTTACACATAGGGTTTGCTATACAGATGTTTTTATTATAATTATGTAATTATTTCTAATTATGGCCAATTATTAATAATTAAATATTTTGCAGACAATAAGTAAGAGTTCTTCAAAATCCAGTCCCACAAGATGATACTGAAATAGTTATAAGTAACCTATGATATGCTGCAGAAATGTCTTAAAAACTAAGAAAGAAAACACTTTCCCATGGACTTTTTTGAAGTCCTACTATCTAAACTTGGGAAGGATAAAACAATGAAAGGGAATGAGAGAAAAATGTCATTAATTAATATTGATTCAAAAATCTTGAGTGAAAAGCAACAAAATAATTACATAATTAATTAAAAACAACCAAATTACAGTTAAACCAGAAATACAAGGATAAACTTCATAGAACAAATTGACATAATTAATCATATTTAAACAAAAATTTAAAAACAACATATTAAAATTTAAAAAAAATCTTTGATACCAGACTATGCGTATATATACTAAAAACTACAAAGTTAAATAAAAAAGAACATTTTTTTTTTGGTAGTGTGGAAGGCGGGGTAATTGGGGTTAAGTGACTGGCCCAAGGTCACATGGCTAGTAAGTGTTAAGTGTCTGAGGGCATATTTCAACTCAGGTCCTCCTGACTTCAGGATCAGTGCTCTATTCACTGTGCCACCTAGCCAATCCACAAGAGTTCTTTTAATATAAAAATAAAAACCTACCTAAAAATAAATGCTAGCATTATATGCAATGCAACACATAACTAACTGTCCCAGTAAATATAGATGTAAAGCATCATTATTAAATTTCCTTGTTGTTATTTGACACAGTTTTAGAAATCTTAGCAGTAAGACATATGTAAAGAGGAGACAAAACTTCCCATATTTGCTGATGATATATTGACCTACTTATAAAGTAAGAGAATTAAAAGAAACTAATTCTGATATTTATTAGCTACACTAAATTTGCACACTTCAAAAAAAAACCCACATAATTCTAGAGATTTTCCACAAGCAATGCCAAAATTCTTGATTCAATAATAGCAGATAAATGTTCACCCAAAAATATTTACAAAATGAATAAATTACTTAGGAGAATCTAGCAAAGCACAATTAAATTGACTTTGTTTGCCTCTGGGTGTCTAGACTGAGGCCAAGCCCAGGATTTTCAGTATTTCCCTTGGGTTACCTGAAGTTCCCTGAGTAAGTTGTGGGGGAGGGGTGGTTTGTCCACTTCAGGTTTCCTGCCATGTGCCCCTGGGCTAGAGTTCAGGCAGTCTCCACAGCTGGTGTCAGGGCCATGCTGTGCTGGTGTCTTCAGATTCCCCTGGTAGTGCTAAGGCACACCACCACTTCAAGAGTAACAGCTTGCTGGCTCCCTCCCTCCCCCCTGGTTTTGGGATCTTCCTCTGTTCAGCTGAGATGGAGCTTGTTGGGACATCTCTGCCTTTCATTTCAGGCTGGACACTGACTCAGTCTTACCCTTCCTCTAGGACTCCCAAGTCTACTGTTGGTTCCACAATTTCAGGATTTTGCCCTAGGGCAACAATCTCTGGGTTTTCAGGGTCAGGGAGGGGGATTAGAGCTGCTAGGGTTTACTCTGCCATCTTGGCTCCCAGAAGTTCTAGTAGGTGACTGTTAATTTGATAGCCCCAGGAGTAACTGCTACTGGTCAGCCCTGCACTTTCTCCTATCCAGCTCCACCAGATCCTTAGTCCTGTGGTACAAGATCTGCAAATTGCCCTTGGGGGTGGATGAATCCACTTACAGGGGCTTCCACTGGCTCCACTGTGGTCTGATCTCCTATCCATACTCTTGTAGCCCTGGGGTGTCCCACAGTCCCCTTGCTCAGTCTTATATGTGTACTTTCCTGGACTGGGAACCTGCAACAATCCATCTCCAAATGGCTTCTTTTGCTCTAAAATCTGTCTGGATTCACTTTTTAGAGGTTGCTGACAGAATTCACAGAGGAGTCAGGTAAATTTCTGATTTCATTCCACCAACAAAATTATAAAAAAAAAATGAGAACATAAATGGCAAAGTAAGGAAAATAATCTTGGTATAAAATAGCTTACCAGAATCTGATATTGAACTTATATGGAAAACTAACGGCATTATAAGGCCAAGAATCATTCTGCAATACACAAATAAGGAGAATATATGAAAAAATCATACTTATTAAAGACTTGTAAACTATATTTTTTGCTTTCTTGGGATGGGGAAGGGGCAGCAAATTGGGGTTAAGTGACTTGCCCATGGTCACACAGCTAGTAAGTGTTAAGTGTCTGAGGCTGGATTTGAACTCAGGTCCTCCTGACTCCAGGGACGGTGATCTACTCATTGAGTCACCTAGCCACCCCAACTTGTAAACTATTAACAACTCTCTGAAAATTGTTCTAGATTACATATAATAAGATTAATGCAAATTGAAACAACCATGAACACTTACCTTAAATTCACAAAATTGCAAAAAATGACAAAGAGGAAATAGTCATCTTTTAAGTATTATAAGATTATGAGTTCACTAATACATTATAGATGGAGATGTTAATTAGTCTCAACATTCTGGAAAAGTTTTGAAATAAAGGGGGGAAATTATTACAATATCAATGCCCATTAACCCTAAGAATCCCCTGCTGAACATGCATTCCAAAGCAGGTAACTGGAGGGGGAAAAAAGAAAGAAAAATCCTTTATATAAGAAAATACAGCTAAACATATCATGGAGGTAAATAAATGGAAATAAAGTTGAAGCCTTTAGGGTTTCACGTGAAGGATAAAGAAACACATACATGCTATTGAATCATAATGTTCAATAAGAAATATTTAATGTGATAAACACAGAAAAATGGGAAAAAATCACATGAATTGATGCAAAGTGAGAGAGGAAAACAGCATGCATAACTATAAAATGTAATAGAAATTAATAACAATAAAATTTCAACCAAATAGAGCAAAATTATAATGACAGATTGTAGCCCCCCAAAAAGAAGAACAATGATGATATAGATGAGAATAGTAATTCCATTCACTTCCCTAAAGAAGTGGGGCATAGTGAATGTGAAACTGCATATGGGAGACTCTTTCTATACAGCAGATAGTAATTTTGATATTTGTCTTTCTTTTTATTATTTATTTTAAGGAATAACTCTCTGAGACATGGTAGTCTCTTAGAAACAATAAGAAATGCGATTCTGGGCTAGTACCTTTAACTTTTGGGGGTTCAATTTGTCTTGAAAATGTGAAGGTCATAAGAGATGGTTTCCACAAGTCCTTCTATCTCTAAAGCCACAATCCCAAGAATTTAACAGAGAAACAGATACACACACACACACACACACACACACACACACACACAAGTGGCCACCAGACCCATTTGGCTCTGGAGGATAAAGTGAGGCTTGTGACTTTGCATAGCCCTTTCTCACTCAAATCAATTATAATTCATGTCATCATCTCCCTGATATCATGGTCCCTTTTGAAAATGAAGGACAAACCACAACACACACACACACACACACATATCTACACATGTCCATGTGTATATTTATATGTGGGTGTGTGTTTATACAATATTATATATGCTATACTACATATTCAATATTATGTCTATGCATACATGCACACTGTGGAATATATTTACATATTTAAATTATATTCATTCTTTTTTGATTATTATGAACTCCTTTACTCCACTAAGATGTCAGTCTATTTTCTCACTTCGACTATCTTTGAGAGCATATGTAGCACTCAAGACCTTCAGTCGCCTACCTTCTATGAATAGGATGGAAATTTTTTGTACCATTTCCTCATAAAAATTCTGAGAAGTAGTATAAACACTACCCTTTCCATTTTCAGATGATGATACTGGGGTTCAGAATGTTCAAATGACTTGTTCCATGTCTTATTGCTGGTAAGTATCTGAGGCAGAATTCAACCATAGCTTTCTCCCAATTCCATCTGCAGAACTCTTGCCATCACAATGTTCTCCCTCCATCAAAATAGAGCCTCTACAGGCCAGCTTTTGGTTATCAAAAGTCTCCATGATGAAGCATTTTAAAATTTTAAAATTTAGTATGATAATATGGCTACTTCTCTGGAAATTATTAATTGTTTGGATCTAAAGCTAGCATGACAATTTCCACATTGTCTAGAGATCTTCATTTTATTTTAGTGGCTTTTGCCTGTTCAGAATTGAAAAAAAAAACTTTCATATTTCTGTAATTGCAGCACCATGTGTCACAGCTCACTTCCTGTAAGCTTAAAATCACTTCCGCATCTTATTTTCATGATTTGTTGATTTAGAAAAACCCTGTATATTTCACCAGTTCAAGAACTTGTAATGATATCTTTAAAAAGAAAGTGAAAACATTCATAGAAAGATACAATGCAAATGGCAAAAATCTCATCAGAATTTATTTCCACAGAGTGTTCCAAGCACAGATAGCATTTAAAATAGTGCCTTTTATATTACAGAAAGCCCTTCATGATAGATGAACCTTTCAAGAAATGCGTCTGTTATAAGATTTCATATTCTGAACAAGACCATGGTTCATAGATTAATTCAGTGAGGTATAAATGACAAAGAGGTATGTTGAGATGTGGTGCTATCTTGAGAAATACACAATATTTGAAGATAGGGGATGGAAGTTCCAACCCTGGCTCTACCACTTACTGTGGGAATGTCATTTCCCCTCTTTCAGAATCAATTACCACTTCTTTGATATAAGAATAGGGCTAGGCAGTGTCTGAGGTCCCTTCTAGATTTAGACTGTAATTATATAAACCCATGGCATCCTATTCATTTTGGGCTGGTGGATTTAAATACGGTAGTGTTGCAGCTGAGGTTCATTTCATACATATAGTGAAAGATTTTCGGGGTAAACTGGTCAATTCGTCAATTATGGAAGACAATGAAAGAACAATATTGTTTTTGCACCTGGAGAAACTGAGCTGTTTCTAGAAGCTTGGAATAGCAGAAAAGACTTTATGTACCTGAAATTTATTAAAAAGAATCAGAAGGCCAACGGAGCTGATGCAAGTACTATTCCATTTTGCAGAAGAAAGAACTGAATCTCAGAGTTATTTGTCATTTTGACCATAATAATATTTGTATAGGGGCATCCAGGTGGCACAGATGATAGAGTGCCAGGTCTGGAGTCAGGAAAAAGAAATTTTCTTACATTCAAACCTGGCCTTGGACATTTACTAGCTGTGTGACCCTGGATCAATCACTTAACCCTGTTTGCCTCAATTTCCTCACCTGTAAAATGAGTTGGAGAAGGAAGTGCAAACCGCTCCAGTATCTTTGCCAAGTAAGGTCACAAAGAATCTACAATTGTTAAATGAAACAAACAAACGAGAATATATAACACTATAATATCCATGGAATATATTTCATATGCTATCTCATTTGATCTTGATAACAGCTCTATGAGATAAGCGCTATTTTTATCCCATCTGACATATAAGGAATTTGAGGCTGACAAAAGTTTCATGACTTGCACAGTGATATGGTATTAGCTAATGACTGAAGCAGTAGCTGAACTCTCATATTCACATATTCAGGTGCAGCACTCTTTTCATCACACCATCATCTCCAAATGCTAGTCTTCACATACTTAACCCAAAGTTTTTCTCACTGAATTACAGAATCTCAATTCCATTTCTTGGTGTATCTGTCTATTCTGGCTGATCAGTGGAAAACACCTGTCTTGAATAGTTTTGATATTTCTTTTAGTTAACTTCTTTATTTTCCAAAGTATTGGGAAAATGTTTATAGTAAAATAAACACATACCACACACACATTAAAATATGCCCAGGTGCTTGCATGTACACACATGTGTATGTATGTATGTATGTATGTATGTATGTATATGTGTGAATGCAGCTGGAGTATTTCCAGTTCCAAAAATGCTACTAATGTGACTTTTTCGTTCTTAGGAAAATAAGGATCATAGGCATAGAACTGGAAAGCATCTTAAAGGCTATCCAGTCTAAACTCATTTGCTAGATGAGGAACAGGGAAGTTAAGTGACTTCCTTGCTGTCACATAAATATTGTGTATGTATGTCCCTCTGTGGAGTTGGATTTGATTCCAGATCCTACTGATTACTATCCAGTGACCTAGTCATTGAACCATACTGCCTCTGCATCAGCTGTGACTCAAGACAGCAGTGGGGTGGTGTAGGTCAGAACCAAAAAAAATTAAAACAAAATCTCATCAATCAGAAGGCCAGAAGTCCACCATCAATTGTGTGATCAAATGTGTTTGTTCATGCATTTGAGACAGAGACAGAGAGAGATCGTGAGAGAGAGAGAGAGAGAGAGAGAGAGAGAGAGAGAGAGAGAGAGAGAGAGGATAGAGACTGAAAGTGGAGAGTTGAAAATGATGTGATGGCTGGAAATCAAGACTCCATTGAAGCACTTATAAATTTTGCAAACCTTGTAGGACAACTAGGTCTCACAAAAATTCTCATACTTAAGACAAAAATAAATAAATAATTGTGCATTTTATTTCATGGGTGGGGAGGAGGATGGAAAATCTTTCTTTGCTTCATGATTTGCCAGGTACAGTAAGAATGCATCCTTGAAGACAGACATTAATTAGTTCCTTTCTGTCGTTGTAATCACAGTGTCTAGAATAGTATTTGAAGTATCATAGACAATGAATCGATGAAGATTAAATTACATCAACTATCTTTTGCCCAAACAATTGATCCCCATGTGGCCAGGGCACTGCTGGAGTGCTTCTCTGTACAAAATTCTGTCCATATTCAGAACGAAGGCATAGTCTTTCATTAGGAACATGCTTTTTCAAACTTCTTCTGACCTTCAAGGATGCATTTGTTATGTCTTTGGAGAACTCCCATTCCCTTCTTTGCTACTAGGAGATATCAAGGTAGGAACTTTTGGAATTCAAGAAATCATTACTATGATTATCACATAATTTTGGATTCTTGTGCTAAAAATGGAAATCTCCTTGGAACTTCTTATATAATAGTAATTTATTATTGAAAAACTGCATCAACAGGGAATCAGTAAGGATTTCTTCAGGAGCTACTCAGTGTCAGACAATAGACTGGGTACTGGCAATCTGAAGACACAGATCACATAAGACCTGACTTTAAGCAACTTTCATATGTGTAGTGGAATTGTCTTGCCCTTACAGAAGAATATCTACAATATATTAAATAAACAAGATATATTAAATATTAATTATATTAAATGAATTTTATAATAGATAATATTGAATAAACAGTATAATAAATAATGTTTTAAACATATATTAATAAAATTAAACAAAAAGTGGTTTTGTGGGAGCAAAAGGGCAATAGGACCTGGGAGGATGAGTAAAGTTCCTCTGTTGGAAGCAAATCTTGAACTCAGCCTTGAAGGAGACTGTAGCAGTAAGCACCCTAGCATAACCAGGATGGTGGCTAACACAGGTTCTTTAATTTGCTTTTCTAAAGGAAAAGGTTGACAATCTCACTAACAATCAAAAATAGATATCATTCACTTAATTAAAAGGAAAAAGTCAGCACCCTGAACTTCAGAAAATACAAACAAAAATAACAAGCAGAAAAAAATACAGACAGAAAATAACACAATTCAACAAACCAACAGACAGGGATCCCAGCTCTCTGACCACTACATACATACTGTGTTAGTTACCAGAGAGTGAACCACCATCTGTGTTTTCAAAGCCAGGGAGCCTCAACAGCTGCCAAGACTCTCATCTCGCCAAATCACAAAACTATTCTTGTAAGAGAACCCCAAAGCAAAACCTCACCTCAGAGTATTTATGGCCTTCTCCAGGGTCAGAAAACATCACAATCTTCATTACTAAATGCCTAATTACAAAGTAACGAAAGGTGAACATTGGTAAAAAAAAAAACAAGCCTCCCCTAAGCAAATTTCTCTTGTTGACATATAAATGAGGCCCATTAAAGGGCAGGGAAATCTTCAAATTCCCTTACTCTTACAGGGACTAGCTTCCTGAGAAGCGATGGTGAGAAAAGAGGGCATTTCAGGCATGGAGGACAGGACATATTGTGCAAAGGCAAGGAGACTTTGGATAAGTGTGGCATGTGTGAGAAAGAGCAAAGCAACCAGTTAGACTGGATGGCTGGATGTATGGAGGGGTAACAGATAAAGTCTCAGTAAAGTTGACTGACATTAGATTCCAAGGGCCTTTAAATGCCAAACAAAGACAGTCTGGTTTGTTCCTAAAGGGAACAGGTGATATCCATTGATTTCCAAACATTTTTTCTCTACTATTAAACAATCAGCAAACAGTTTTTAAGCCATCTCTATGTGCCAGACATTGTGAGAAGTGCTGGTGTTATAAAAGTAAAAGTGAAGATATGTCCTGCCTTCTAGGAGAACACAGTATCATGGGGAGATATACAGTACATAAATGACTTTGTACATGGAAGACAAGAAAGGGAAACCACTAGAAGCAGAGATAAAGAGTAAAGTCGAACTGTAGAAGTTAGTATTTGATCAGAGTGTTGAAGGAATTGGAGATTTCAAGAGATTGACGTGAGGAGGAAAGAGATTGGGTCACAGCCAACACAGTGGCCCAGAGATGGGAGCTGGAAAGTCATGTGTAAGGGACAGTCGTTAGTCTGGGTAGAGCCCAGACTCCAATATGCTGCCTTTCCTTTTTAATTCATCTGAATCACTTTCCAATATTTCCTTAACTCTGCAATTCATCAGTATTTCATTTTACCCTCATTAAATGATAGGTTTGAAACATCTCAATGAATATTCACTGTTAAAATGTGTTTGGATTAGTCATTGAAGCAGGTTAAACAGGAGCTGTTAATGAAGGCTTTAAACATATGTTTCCAACTAAAATGTACTCGGGTATTAGTGATGTATGAAATAAGTTGGTTTCCTTCAACTAATTTTCTTTAAAAAAAAATAAGCCAGAAACATTGATTTTTTGTTTAAATGTTTCCTTTTTCTCATATGAAGAATTTTATATCATTTTAAAGAGAAAGAAGTGAAAGTAAGAATCCCAATCAGTCCATCTATCAATAAGAATTTATTAAATGTTTACTTTATGCCAAGAATTATGCTAAGCACTTGGGAGAGAAGAAAGGTAGAGTCCCTGTTATGCAGGAGTTTTGAATCTAATGGGAGAGACAATATACAAACAACTTAATACCAACAAACTCTCTATAGAATAAAGGAGAAAAATCCAGCACATAGAAAGTCCTTTAATTAAGAAAGGTCAGGAAATAGTTCCTGTAGAAAGTGGGGTTTTAGCTGAAACCTGAGGATCCATTGAAACTTTGCCACCTTGATCAAGTGTCCCTGTTTTCCCATTTCTAGACTGGCACATAGAGTCTAAATCGATTGGGCAAATTCATACAGGTAGTAAATGGAAGACTTGGGATTTGAATTCAGATCCCCTAATTCCAGATCAAGAACTTTTTCTGAAGATCATGGAGACAATACAGTAATCTTATTTTTAGACAATCTGGGTTTATTTGGAAATTTCTATCTAGATCTATCAGCCACACTACCTTAGATGAGTCATTTGTCAGTATCCAGAATAAATCTGAGAGTTCATCTCATCCAAACTCCTCATTTTTCAGTTGAGGAAAATGAATTCCAGATGATGGAATTCAGTTGCTCAAGGTCATTCAGTTAATAAATAATAAAGCCAAAATTTGAACCCATGTTTTATAACTGAAATTCCAGGAGTTACATGTTTCCTTATATATTTATTAATGTCAAAATTATGTTTTCAAGAATTGTCCTAGTGATGTAGGATATTACACTGAATGTCTTCTTCCCCAAACCAATAGCTGAATCATGGATCCATCCTAAACCATTCTTGACAACCATTGGGCCAGCTCTGTCACCTAGGTGCTCCTTTTTCTCTTTATTAACAAGGGCTAAGAACAATGAATTAACCAGAATGAATGAAACAAATGAATGGATGGATGAAATTGAATGAATGAATAGTGAAGGTGATAATTCCAGCTCTGCCTAAAACCCACCCAAACTATTCTAATGCCCTTAGTTTCTTTTCAATTGTTTTACCATTATTCTTCTTCCCACAGATCTCAGAAGAAGAAAGTCCACCTTGTTAGAGCTCTCCTGTGTGCTTGGATTCTTGGTCACTCTCTTCTCACACACTCAAGAGTCTTGTTCCCTCAAATACTCTGCTTCTCATGAATCTTCCATAAGTCTCTTTTTCCTGGGTCCTTCTCAAACACTAAGCCCACTTCTGGCTGCCCATCCTAAATACAACAATGAAAGCATGACTACCAGCAGTTATAATAGTAAGAGCAACACCCTGCCCTCCACCCTTTATTCTGACACCTTTGTGAGCCATAGTCCAATATTTCACCTGGCTTTTACTGTCACCTACCAATAATCACTGCCCCGCATAGCCTCTCATGTCTTGCTTCCTTCCCCCTACTCAACTGCTTTCAATATGGCTTCCATCCCTGTCACTCTCCTGAGAAAAGTTCTCTCCAGTCTCCAAGAAACTATAATTTTCAACTAAGGACTAGATGCAGGGCCAGCAAGCTATGGCAAGTGGGCTGAATCTAGCATACCACTTGTAGCCTGTGAACTAATAGTTATTTACAACATTATTACCATGGAATTTTAAAGTGACTTACAGCCTTTAGTTAACCAACCTGGGTCAAACTGGGAACTATCATTAAGTCACAGCAAGGTCCTTAGAGATGCATAGTAATGTGCTCTATTTTCCAGGCTTCTGTCCATGTCTGGTTATGCTGGAGGCTTACACTGCTTAATAATCTCACCAACCTTTTTTTCCTGTCCCTACCAAGCCAAGACACCCTGAGACATGCATCATATAATTATGACCATCAGACTAATTACCAAGGTGGCGAAAAATAAGAGGGATCAAAGGCTACTCACAGTTATTTGTTTTGGAGTAAATTAGTGGGCATTTAGAGTGGTTACCATGTTATCAAATCCACAGTGCCCACTCTCTTCAATAGAAAGTTTACTTCTCCCAATGGCAACAAAATACCTAGTAGACTGTGAAATAAAGCAATTGGAAGAAAAATCCCCAAGTTGCAGTTTTACATGTTGATCATATTATAAAAGTATTGTGGTAATGACCTGCTATGTGTGTGTTTAGGTGTATGTGTGCACACATGCATGAGTGTTTCTCTAACATGTGTAGATAGAAAATAGGGCTCAGGGGCCATAGATTTAGAAGTAGAAAGGTTCATAGGTGAAGAATTTTAAGAAAGGTAAATCAACTCTAGCTTTTGGGGGATGCTAAAATCTTGGAGTGTTCTGAGAATGTTTTCAGATACATCGTGGCACAGAAAAATGGAATTTGGGCAAGGATGTAAATAATAAATCAAAATAAGTTGCTAATGGTTGCACCATAGAGAATGCTTGTTTGTACCCTCTAGATGCCATCATTCAGCCAGTGATGTCAAACTCAAATAACAATGGAGGCCGATGGGCCCCATAATGACTTAAAAAGCCACAAACTAACATTATCTATTCTGTAATGTATTTTCATTTATTTTTAAAAGAATTCCCAATTGCAGTTTGATCTGCTTTGGGTCACACTCTGGTCTGAGCTTGACACTTCTGTTTAAGTCACTTGGGAAGGTGAAAAACTTGTTAGTCATGACTCTACCTTTACATGCTAAATCCTCATATGGCAGACAAAGATGTTGAGGATGAGTAGAGATTAAGGGACCAATTCTAGCTCACTGCACCAATCAGCAGGCATGCTTTTAGCACCTATAATAGGCTAAGACATGTAAGTGATAGTCAGGATAGGGGACCGGTTACTTATCATAGATCAAAAGCTGGGAAGAAATTAAAAATTATCATGTCCATTAGCTCATCTTATAGGTCAGAAAAAAGAGGCCAATAGAGATGATTCCTTTCCCAGGTTCACATACATAATGTGTCAGGGGTCGGATTTGAACCTGGCCCCTTTGACTCTCCATTTTGTTGCCAAGGCCTGTCGATATTACCTTCTTAATATTTTTCCTTTAAGCCTCCTTCTCCCCTTTCTCACTACCACCAACCTGACAGAGTCCTTCAAATCTCAGGTTTGGACTATTGCAATAGTCTGCTGGCTGGTATGTCTTCCATGGGTCTTCCTTCATCCCAGTTTATTCTCCACTCTGATGTCAAAATGACCTTCCTAAAGCACAGGTCTGACCATGTTACCCCCTTGCCTAATAAACTCTGGTTGTTCTCTGTAAATTCAAGAATCTAAGACTAAAATCTCCTGGCATTCAAAGGCACTCATAACATGTATATACCCCAAGTTTTCAGTCTCCTCATGCCTTCATCCCATGACTCAGTGAAACTGTCTTCTTTGCTATTATTTGTACAATATACTCCATCCAAAGGCCAATCATTGTATGTTTTCATCCCTTCCAGTACCAGTTGTTTCTCATTCCTTGAAGCTCTCCCTCCTTATCTTTGACTTATGGCTTCTCGAGCTTCCTTCAAGTCCTAGATAAAACCCACCATCTACAGGAAACTTTCCCCCACTCTGTTTATAGTGCCTACTCTTTCTTCTTCATTTCCCATATTTGGTTTGCCCCATACATACTTTGTTCATATTTATTTGCATGTTGTCTCCCCCATGAGACTGAGCTCTTTGAGAGTGAGCCTTTTGCTATTCTTTATACCCCCCAGCACAGTCCCTGACATGTAGTAGGTGATTAATGCACTTAATGAAGTGACTTTCTAATGTTAATAACAATTACACTGCACTATATTTTAGGATAATATTGTCTTCTAGCTGCTTAGTAGAGATTGCTTAGATGAGTCAAAGGTGAGTTTGCCTCTGGAGGCAAGAAGACTTAGACATAAGTCTTGATTTTGAATCATGAAATTGTGTGATACTGGGTCAATCATCTAATCTTTTTTTGTTTGTTTGTTTGTTTTTATAAGGCAATTGGGTTTAAGTGACTTGCCCAAGGTCACATGGCTAGTTTTTGTTTTAAATGTCTGAGGCTGGATTTGAACGCAGGTCCTCCTGACTCAAAAGCCAGTCCTCTATTCATTGTGCCACCTAGATGCCCCATCAATCATTTAATTTTTTAATTCCCCCAATAACCTTCTAAACCTGTAAAGTTGATCTGGGAAGTTGATCTACATGAATAAGAGACCCCTCACTGGAAACTCCCTATACCAATGGAAACACAGATTCAACGAAAAGAAAGGACTAAACTTATTCTTAAAAACAGAACTCGCAAAGGCTTTGGCATCCTTGCTTGCTCCTCTTAGCAATTATAGGAGGCACATACTGAAAGGATTATTACGATCTTCATTTTACAGGGGTCGGAATTTGTACTAAGAAAATTCAAATGTTTAAGAATTTAAGTAACTTTCCGAAGCTGTAAAATCTACTTTGCTTTAGAGTCAGGCTTTAAACCTGGGTAAGAGGCAGCTGCCTGCCTCAGTGCATAGAGAGCTGGGGCAGGAGTCCAAAAGACCTGATTTTACACTTGGCCTCAGTCACTTACTAGTTGTGTGACCCTGGGTAAGTCATTTAACCTCTTTTTGCCCTAATCCATTGGAGAAGGAAATGCCAAACCTGTAATGTACCTTTTCCAGGTAAACTCTATGAACAGTATTGGTGATGGGGTTATGAAGAGTCAGAAATTACTGAACAACTAGCTCTTAAACCCTGGAACAGTTCTTGTGTCTCCCCATCATAGATACATGTCTGTTAAAATCATGAGAAAAACCAAGCCAGGGCTTTTGATAATAGTGATGCTTTTGTCACATATAACTTAAGTCCAAAGACTGAGGATCAGAGTATGTCACTCAGGAGAAATCAAACTTAAATAGTCTATTCAGGTCAGAGAGGGAATTGATACCAATTTATATGCTGTAATGGAAATGCAAATTTAAAGATCTTCCCTGCCCCTAGGTTAAGTGCACCTGGAGCCTGTGGTGGGAGGCTTGTTTTTCAGGAAAGCTCACACCTTGATACTTTGTGATTGGGCAGTAGGTCTAGAGGGTTGTTACATTCTCAGAGGGAGGAGAAGGCTATATAAACCCTGATGTGAGGCTTTGCTTTGGGGCGCACTTTGAGAAGTATTGTGTGATTTGACCAGATGAGACTCTGGACAGCCATTGAAAGTTTCCAGGCTTTGAAAACCCAGATGTTGATGCTTCCCTCTCTGGTAACTGTGATTTGGTATTGATGTAATGGTGGGGCAGTTTGGAAGCCTATCTGCTTGATCTGTCTGTTTCTCTGTTTTGAAACTTCTGTCTGTATACCCTGAAGTTCAAGGTGCTGACCTTCTTCCCCTGAACTAGGTAAATGATATCTGTTTGATTGATTAAAGTAAGCTTGTTAACCCATTTTGAGTTGCTTTCCTTTAGAAAAGCCGATCTAAGAACCTGTTTTGGCAGACACCCAGGGGATGTTGGGGTGCTTGCTGCTACATATGCTCAAATAATTAAGAGGCATTTGCCCATAAATACAAGACCAAAAGATGGGAAAGTTTCTAAACAAACAAATGTAAACTATTAATGAGCGTTTGAAACAAAAATTTTTCATATTTTCTACTAAGAAACATGAAAAGTAAAACAATTCTGAGTTTTCATCCTCATAGACAGTAGATTCTCAAAGACAAAATAAAGGGAGGGGCAGCTAGGTAGCACAGTGGAGGGAACAGCAGCTCTGGAGTCAGGAGGACCTGAGTGTAAATCCATTTTCAGACATTTACTAGCTGTGTGACCCTCGGCAACTCACTTAAGTCTGATCACCTTTAAAAAAAAATCAAAAGATTCCCAAGTTGATAAAAGGAAGATATAATAGATGTGTGTGTGTGTGTGTGTGTGTGTGTGTGTGTGTGTGTGTGTGTGTGTGCTGGACTATGGAATGCTGGAATTATCTTGATGGCAAATATACTGACTTTTGGTTGAACTGGTCCATTGATTCCAGAATCTGTTTTGGTACTGTGCATGATGAGTACTTCAAGTGATTATACTGTTTAACTCATCCTTACTAGACCTGGGCTTCGGTCCAAGGACTGCAAAGATAGAGGAACATATAGCACATATATTAAGATACCAAATGCCAACATATTCAAAGCATCACTATTTTGTGGTAGGGAGAGCAGAATCCAAGTGGGTGTGACTGAAAAATTTGTGATATATGAATATATGGACTATTACTTCATTATCAGTTCCTCTTTAATCTCCATAGAATTAAATAGCACCCCAGTTTCATATTTCAAATTTTCCACACCTGGACCCAACCTCCTTTTCCAGATTTTTTTGCATATTACTCCCCTCTATATACACTGTGATCCAGCCAAACTGGTCATCTTACTGTTCTTCAAATACAGCACAGCACTCCATTCCCCTCTCGTGTGCTTTTGTACTGACTGATCTCTATGTAGGCTTTTTTATTGCCTTTCCCCCATCGAGTGTATTCCTCAAGAGGAATTTCTTAGGAGTCCATACTATCCTTCAAGTGTCAATATAAAAGTACCACATTTGGCATAAGGCTTTTCAAGATCTCTGTCCCATCCCAAATGACACCCCCCCAATCCTATTACCTTTTCTATCCCCTAAAAGGCTATCATAAATCTAGTTTTGTCATTTATGTAGATGCATATGTCTGCATGTTGTAGCTCCCTTTAGAATGTATCCTATTTGAGGTAAGAGTCTGGGGTCACTCTGTATGGCACATAGTAGATATTTAGTAAATTCTTGTTTATTGATTGACTCATTGTTTGGTTTTGTTTAGCAATTTTTGTTTGCTATAACAGGAGTCTACTAGGGGTGGTGAAATGAAAAATAACAAAGATGTTTAAAAAAATAACACACACACACACACACACACACACACCTCTCTCTCTCTCTCTCTCTCTCTCTCTGCATGTCTTCTCTCTGTTTCTCTCCTGTCTAGTTGTCTCCCAAATAAAACAATTTTCAACAAAATTCCCATCTGCCACTGGAATTACTGGCCATCAAATCGTGGATGTCGCTGGCAAAGCACAGATGAAGGTAAGTAAGGTGACCATACTTAAGCTGCTATCTGATCCCTGAAGATTTTCTAGTTAACATAATGCCCACCAAGATCACAAAAGCTGATTGTTACAGATAGAAAAGGCAGAAATATTTAAATGAAGAGGCATTTTGCCTTGAGGATACTCATCTCATGCAAAAAGGGAATTCATTTTCTACAAATTAACTGGCATTTCAAAAATGAGCCCCACTTCAAATAGCACTGAACAGTTGAAGACTTCCTTTATTTAATGAATTTCTAACCAGTGTTAACCACTACATTTACTTCCATCCTCCTGCCAGGTCATTTTTTTCATCACTTTAATGTTTATTTTGTTGTTGTTGTTGTTGTTGTTGTTGTTGTTGTTGTTGTTGTTTTTCCCTAGCAAGGAAGGGAAGAAAGTGAAAAACTAGCTCCTTACAGCTGTCAGGTTCTTTCAATGTTTCCATTACTGCTATATCTAATCCTGAATTTCTCTCTGTTTCTGAGTACCAAATGGAGAACAGGAACCTTAGCCAACAACAAAACAAACTTTGGAAAGATTTGGCCCTCACAGTTGCCTAGAAGAGATGCTATTCATCCTTTAATCCAAAGGTTTATTTATTTATTTATTTTACAAAGCCCCTTCCTAACATTCAGGTTTCAGAAGCTTCAACTTTGGCAACCCACCAAAAGTATGAAAACATGGTAGAGAAATTCCCTATTCACTAGCAGCATCAATCCTGCCTTCAGCAAAAGGAAAAGAGTTCCATCCAAGATTTATCTTCAATTCTGTTCTACAAGATGTACATTTATATAGGAGGAAATCCATGTTTTATTTGTGTTCTGAATGATTTCCCTCAGAAGTAGAATGTTATCTCTTACTTCCAATCCCCAAATGTTTTAAAACAAATCTATTCATATTTTTCATTTTTTTTCCAAGAATGTTAGAATTACCAAAGGTTGGTACTTTTCAAGATTGACTTTTATCCTAAGCTAATAGGTTCAGTAGGAAATGATAAATAAAGATGCTTACCTTGAGGTTATTATATTTTTTTTTGCCTAAAATAAATGCACCTTCAGCCCACACACCAATACCCATTACATTTTCAGACCTTACTGCTTAAATTGACCCCCTTCATAAAATATAAATTTTTGAGCATATTGTTTTAGAGAATTCTTCATTTTTGTGTTTTTATTCCCAGTCCCTGGCAAATAGTGGGCATTTAAAGAATCATTGTTTGTTTGATACTGGTTAAAATTATTTTATCCCAACAACCATGCCCTCTAAAAATACCCCCATTTCTTAAATAGAATTATATGTATATGCTGTCTCTACATGGGGATATGAAATTCATGTTTTTATTTTGTTTTTGTATTTCTCAACCTAATTTTAGCACAATTCCTCGAGCTTAATGAGTGATAATTGATTGATAAACCTTTCAAAAAGGTTTATTTGTAACTGAACAGCTCAATAAAATAGTCTCACTAAATAGATGTATCTCACTCTCATATTCAGAATCTAAGAGATGAATGAGACACCAGAGTTATCAATTTAAGCCATAACTAAACAACAATAACAAAAAACACCAAAAACATAAAATAAAGATTTCCTTTACAATAAAACCAACAGAGTATCACTGAAATGGTGCATTGGTCTGTGTGTCTGCATCTGGTTACCTGCCTCCTGTTATAAAAATGTAAAATTTTAAGATCTTTGCTGTCTCTTGGCTTTAAGTGCACCTGGAGCCTGTGGTGGGAGGCTTGTTTTTCAGGAGATGCTTTGTGACTGGGCAGTGGTTCTAGAAGGTTGTTACATTCTCTGAGCCTGGAGAAGGCTATATAAACCTTGATTGAGACTTTGTTTTCTGGCTCACTTTGAGAAGTGCTGTGTGACTTGACCAGAGGAGACTCTGGGCAGCCATTGTGAAGGCCCCCAGCTTTGAAAACCCAGATGTTGATGCTTCCTTCTCTGGTAATTGTGATTTGGTATGGATGTAATGGTTAGACAGTTGGAGGCCTGTCTGCTTGTAATGTTTCTGTCTGTATACTCTGAAGTTTGGGGTGCTTACCTTTTTCCCCTGAACTAGGTAAATGATATGTTTGATTGATTAAAGCAAAATTGTTAACCCTTTATGAGTTACTTTCCTTTAGAACAGCATATCTAAGAACCTGTGTTGGCAGCCACCCTGGGGATGCTGGGGTACTTGCTGCTATACCCATTCACCAGAAGTTCCTCAACTCATAGTTTCTCTACTCACCATGGTGATACTGCACAATGCCACTTGCTTTCTGGAATCAACACTTTCTGCCAGAGTCTTGGTGCTGTCATTGCAAGAGCAATCACCTGGTGGACTGTTTATGTCTTGGGTTACAGAAGCATTTAAGAGGGAAACTAATATCAAGCAGATGAATCCGGGAGCTGAGATATATCTTATGAGATACCTCTTATTTGTCTCCTGTGACTGTTGGATCCCATAGTTCAATATGGAAAATTATGGATGCTGCTATTGTATAGCAAGGGGAGAGAGCTCTTTCCCCCTATTTTTCTTGGCTTCAAGGAATAGCAGAAAAGAAAATGTAACTCTCATATTAGAAACTTAAGATTTTCAACTTTCACCCCTCCCTCTTTTAATACCATTTATCCCTTTTGCCCCAAAGATCCAATTGCTCTAATTTCTCTACTTGAATTCCCCCTCAAACCCTTGCTATTAGGATTTGAGAATCAAGCCAGTATAATTTTTAAAAATGAGCGTGCTATCTCCTCATAATTCTCATCAAAAGATAGGTAAGTTGGCAAATGACTACTCTTTAATATCAGTATCATTCTAAAGTTTTTAATCATCCTGTTTTCTGTTATTGCCTAATTAAGCCTCTTCAATGCCAAGTTTGTATAGGGCAGTCAGTTCTAGGAGATGAGTATTTTGAGCTGTGGTCATAAGTTTCTCTCTTTTGCTAGCCAAATTAATATTTCACCTTTGAAAAGGTCACCTGCCAATGTAATTATACAGTTCTTTATGCAGGCTAACATTTTCTATTACAATAAAATTATTGTGGATTAGAAAAAATAAATTTTGCATGAAGGGGTTTTGGAACGGGAGTAGAGATAGTGGAATGAGAAGGAAGCATTTGAATCTAACTCATAGCGTATACAAAATTTAGAGGAGGAACAGACTGGATTCTGAATAGAATTTAGAAGCAATCTGATTGAATAAAATCTGGGCCAGAAACCTGCAGATCTCAGATTAGGAGGGCAGTGAATAACCTGAATCAAGCTGAAAGTTTACAGGCCCCCAGGCAGAGCTGTGCAAGCAGAGGAAGGACACAAGTAGGCAGAAGCTAATACAAGACATCCCTTTGCAGAAGAGTACAGAACCAAGCACTAATATAAAGGCAAAAAGAAAGTTGGAAGAATTTGCAAACACAGAAGAACCTGACCTTAAAGAAGTATTATGACAATAAGGAAACAAGATAGGGGGGTAGAAGAAAACGAAGCAGAATAGTCTTACAAGCAAAGCTTCCAAAATAAATTCAGTTTTGACACAAGTGTAACAAGAAGGTTTAGAAAAGCTAAAACATTTTAAAGAGGGAGCTAAATAAATAAAAAAAGGAATGAAGGCAATAAAGGAAAGAATGGGGAAAGAGGCAAGAGCTAAGTAAGACATAAAAGGAGAATTGACAACTTGGAAAAAAAAAGTATAAAAACTTATTGAAGATAATGGTGAAAATTAGAATTTGACAAACAGAAGACAATAAATACATGAGACATAAAGAAACAATAAAATAAAGAGAGAAGACTGAAAGAAATAGGAGAAAATGTGTGCTACCTAAGAGGGTAAGTGACCTAGAAAAGAAATTGAGTGGAGATAATGTTGGATTCATTGTACTAACTTAAATCAGTGAACAAAAGAAGAGTTTAAACATTTTATTTTCAAAATATCATAAAGGAAAGAAAATTGTCCAGATATGTTAGAACCCTAAGAGAAAAAGAAATCTAAAGAGTCTACTTGTCACCTCTTTTAAATAAAATGAAAACTGAATGTAATTTTATAGCCAAAGTCAAGAAATCTCAGGTCAAAGAGGAAAAAAAATACTGCTAACACTCAGAACAAAAGAATTCAGGTAGTAAGAAGTCACAATCAAGTTAACTCATTATTTAATAGCCACCAATATTGAGATACAGGCATTGAGATACTGGGCATCCCTTTCATTCCTTGAGAGAAGAGCAAAGAAGCTTAGAATATGATATTCCAGAAGGCAAAGAATCTAGGCCTACAACCAAGGATAACCTACCCAGCAAAATGTATGTTACTTCTAAACAACATATGGTTTGAAACATACACACATATATGTTTATATATGTATGTGTGTGCATGTATATATATGTGTGTGTGTGTGTGTATACACATATATGAAGTGACATAGGAAGGGCTAGAAATCATTATTTTAGAGAACGAAAAAGTAGAAATAACCAGTCTCCTATGGAATTACAATTAAATTCTAACAAAGATTTAAAGAACAATCGATTCCAATACTATCTGAATCATTGGAAAAATAAATTTAAAAAGGTTCTTTAAAAATTTTTTCTATGACACAAATATGGTTTTGACACCTAGGCCAGGGAGTCATTACAGAGAAATTTAACTATTGATGAATTTCCTATTGAATATTAATATAAAAAATAAAATAAATTATTAGCAAAGGGACTATATATAGCAATACATTAGAAAGATCATAAATTATGATCATGTTTGATTTATTCTAGGACTATAATTGAAATTCAATGTTCAGAAAACTATCATCATGATTAATAATAGTTATGAGAAACACAACAAAAGTAGCATAATTACTTCAATAAATGTAGAACATTTTCTTGAGAAAATATATCAATTCCTGTTAAAAAAAAAAACATTAGAAAGCAAAGGAATAAATGAAGCTTTCCTTAAAATGTTAAGTAGTAAGTATATCAAACCAAAAGCAAGCAATACCTATAATGAGGATAAGTTAGAAGCCTTTCTAAGTAGATCAGGGGTGAAGCAAGAAAGCCCATTGCTCATTATTAAAATTGTTATTCAATATCAGATTAGGAAAAGTTGCTATACTAATAAGAAAAGAAAGGGAAATTGAAAGAATAAGAATGGGTAATGAAGAAGCAAAACTATCCATTTTTGCTGTGATATTATGCTTTGAGAACTCTAGTGAATTAAAAGTAACAATGGCAACAGAAAAAGCCAACAGGAACAGATATAAAACAAACACATATAAATCACATTTCCATATATTACAGAATATAGCAGGAAGAGATAGAAAAAAAGAAATTCAATTTAAAATAATTGTAGGCAGTATAAAATAGTTGGGAGTCTTCCAGCAAAGACACAAAATAACAATTTGATTAAAATTAAAATAGATTTTACACAAATAAAGATATTTCTACATAACTGGAGAAATACTAATTGCTTATGAGTAAGCTGATACAGCATAATTACAAAGAAAATACTACCTATATATTCATTGTCCTACAAATTAAATTTTCAAAGAATTACTTTATAGAGCTAGAAAAAAATAACCTAATTCATCTAAAATAAGAAAAGTTCAAGAATATCAAGGGAATCAATTTTTAAAAAATTAAGAAGTAGGAAGGATGATAGCCTAGCAGTTCCAGAACTCAAATGATATTACAAATCTGTAATCATAAAAATACTTTAGTACTGGGTAAGATATAGAGAAGATGATCAGTGGAATAGATTAGATATACAACAGATTAGGTGTAATGGTAGTAATGAGTATAGTAACCCTATGTTTGATAAGGCCAAAGCCTTGATATATTGGTGACAAGAACCCACTATTTAACAGAATGTTGGAACACTGGAAAGTAGTCTGGCAAAAACTAAATGTAGATAAATATATCATATCATATAAGAAGATAAGGTCAAAATGAGTACATGATTTAGATATCAAAAGCAAAGAGGTCAAATGTAGTAGACATTAAATTTTAGATCTAAGGATGAGGAAAGCATTCATAACCAAACATTGCAAGGCAGCAAGATTATTAGGAGATAAAATGGGTAATTTGATTACATAAATTAATTATTTGCACAAGTAAAATACATGGAACTAAAATTAGAAGAAAAGCAGGGAACTTGAAAAAAAGTCTTTTCAGTAAGTTTCTCTGACAAGTATCTCATTTTTTATAAGCAATTGGGGTTAAGTAACTTGCTCAAGGTCACACGGCCGGTCATTATTTCTGTGTGGGTGCTCATTTTCTGAGGGTCATCCCAACTCCGAGGCAGTGCCACTCACTGTGCCACCTAGCATCCCCCAAATATCTCATTTCTAAAATCTACAGAGAAACTAGTCTAATATCCAACAAAAAAGAGTCATTCCACAATTTATAAATGATAAAGAATATGAATAATATTCATAGGAAGTTCAATCTATCAATAACCACTTGAAATATATATGTGTTTATATGCACATGCATCTATATATATATACATACATATATATACACACATACAAATATACATACACACATATAATTAATAATTAGAGAACTACAAATTAAACTCTATAGTACCACCTCATTCGTATTACAGTGGCTAAGATGACAAAAAGGAAAATGGTAAGTTCTGGAGGGAATGTGGCAGAACAGTTATACTAATGAACTGTTGACAGAGCTATTAAAGAGTCCAATCATTCTGGAAAAGAATTTTGAACTATGCCCCAACAGCCATTCTTCTGTGAATCTCTTTTTTTGCCCAAGCAATAACTTTTCAACTTCTATAATCAAAATTATGAAAAAAAGACAGAAAAGACCAATATAAACCAAAGTATTCATAGCAGCTCTTTTCCTGTTGGCAAAGAATTAGAGACTGAAGGTATGCAAATCAAGTGGAGAATGAGTGAAAAAAAAGTTATTTTATCCATAAATTTGATGAAATAGTAACGTGCTGCCAAAAATGATGAAGGGAATGGATTTTGTAAAAGGATGGACAGGCCTGTGTGAACTAATGCAAAGCGAAGTGAGCAGAAGCATATCAATTTGTACCATTACAATATTGTGAAGATAATCAGCTTTGAAAGAGTTAGTCACTGATAAACACAATGACCAACCAAAATTTCAAAGACCTTATGTTGAAATATACTATCCACCTCCAGAGAGAGAGCTGATAGAGTCAGAATATAAATTGAATTGTATTTTATTTTGTTTCTCCCTTTTTTTTTTGGGGGGGGGGACATTACTAATGCAGGAAATATCTTGAAATTTATATCAGTTTTTTATAGCTCCACCTTATTGATCTCTATTCTAAATGTAATTTCCAAAACTGGGGACAAGGTTCCTGGTAATTTTTTTTCACCCTAGGTCCCATAAACAATTTTACATCATTTCATATTTTTTTTAATTATTGAACCTGTCACCGAACACATACATTCCTTTGTGGTTTATTTCATCTGAATATTTAATAAGCATTATATCTACAGGTTTAGCAAAGTCATTTATGGGGGAAAAATGTTTTGTTAGCTCAAGTCAGGCATAGTTTTAAAACATATTATCAAAGCAAATCAAATTCCATAAGTATTTAAAGATTAAACAAGATAATATTCCAGGTAGAGAAGATAAACAAATAAAAATGATAATTCCTTTTTCAAAGAACTATTATTCTATTCTGTGGTAGCAATTATGTGTGTGGGAGATAGAACACATATATTTAGAAGTTACATAAATTAATTAAAAACAAAACCAGAGAGCGCACCAATAAATCAGGGACTCATGAAAAGTTCTCTTATGTATGGTGGCATCTTTCCAGTACTTGAAGGAATTTAGGAAATATAAAAAGTGGAAGGAGAGAGCAAATCTATTCTAAGCATTTGGGGCATCCTGGGTAGAAACATGAGATTGTCACCAGGGAAGAGCTAGAGTACAAGTTTGATTATAGAGTGAAGGAAGGAGAGTGATTGGGAATGAGTTTAAAGAGGTAGGAGGGGGAAAAAAAGTTGTGCAGTCTTTTAAAAATTAAATAAAGGAATTTCTTCAATCTCATAAGGAGACACAGATTATTTTTTTAAATAAAAGAGTGATGTGATGATAGATGTCATTGGGGATTACTACTTTGGAAGGATTGGGAAAGACCACCCCAGTTCAGATCCTTAGCATCTGTCTCTTGGATTACTGAAATACCTTCTGATTCCATCTCCTTGCCTTAAGCTTCTTCCAGGACCATCCATGCTACAAGCAATTGCAGAATAATTTTACTAAAGCACAGAGGAGAACATATCACTCCCTTACACAGGAAATGCTGGTACCTTCTCAGGAACTCTATGAAAAAAAACAACAAAAAACAAAAATGCCTCCATTTAAAGATCTTCACTACTTTATATCTTCACTTTCCAGTCTCCTTATGGATTACTTTACATATATTATGGCCCATTTACATTCTTTGGTCTACTGGCTGTTCCTTATGTATAATCTAAGTCCGTATTCTTACACTAGGTGCACCCCTCTTCCCACTCCACTCACATGACTTGTAGTACCTTCCTTTTGTAGCATATTACTAGAATTCCTCTTCTTCAGGAATCTTCTCAAACACTTCATCATTTGTTTCAGTTATGTCTGACTCTTCATCACCTCCTTTGGAGTTTTCTTGGTGAAGATATTAATTAGGCTTTTCCCTTTCCAGATAATTGAGGAAACTAGGGTTAAGAGACTTGCCCAGCATCACACAGGGAGTAAGTATCTGTGGCCTGATTTGAATTTGGGAAGACGAGTCTTCCTGATTCCATGCCTGGGACTCTATCCTAGCTGCTTCCTCAAACACTACCTTCACTAAATATTTTTCCTGGTCCCATTAATTACTAGTACATTCTCCTTCACAATTACCTTGTTACCTGTTTTGCATGTGCTTTTAAAGGACCTATAAGTGTGTATGTATGCATGTATGTTCACATATAAATTATATACATGCACATAGATGAAGATATATACATGTATATATAAATGTATGTATACACACACACACACACACACACACACACACACACACACACACACATATATATATATATATATTACTCTTGTTAACTATTAGACTGGAGTCACTTTGAAGGCAGGAATTTCTGCATTCTTTTTCTTTGTATCCTCTATGGTCAACCCAGAATTTGCTGTAGCATGGATATTTAAAAAGGTTTTTTTGATGGAATGGTTGATTGACTCACTGACTGAACTGTTGTGAATATCAGAAGCAGATTACAAGGGTCTAGAGAATAGATAGGAGATTGAATGGACAGAGAAGATGAATCGGGAGTAAGACAAAGTATGTGTAATTTCAGAACAGTCCAGAAGAGCTTAGCATGAAAGTGATGACGTGGGGTAGGTAACAGGGCAAGAATTAAGACCTCCGAACACAAGGCCAAGTCAGTGCCTACAAGTTGTGTTTTCCTTACTTTTGCTTAAAGTGATGCTCTTGCAGAGAGTAGGCATTCAGCACTTATGTAATTCAATCCACCCTACAATGGTTTTCCATCTATTCATTTTGGTGTAGTGGAAAGAGAACTAGCAAAAGAGTCAAAGGGTCTGGATTCCAATGTCACCTGGGATACTTATGTCCTGTGTGACTGAGGTCAAGCTGTACAATTTCATTAGGTGTCAGTTTCCTCAAATTTAAAATGAGAAAGTTGGCTAAGTTTGGTGTCAGAGCTTCCTCCCAGTTCTTGATATATGGATATCAGCATATGATCCATGATCTCAGGCTATCTTAATATACCATAGAGGTTTAAATATGGAAAACAACATAGTTTATTCCTTCAACTGGCTTCTAGTCTAGTCGATGTCATGCAACATATTGTGTTTTCATTGAAAGAGGTCAGGATTTAAAGTCTGGAGTCTGGAGTCTGTAGATGAATCCTTGCTTCATCATGTAATATTTATGTTATATTTTGAAAATCACTTAATTCTCTGGGGTTCTTTTCCTTTATCTGCAACACATAGAGTTTGGACTAGATAATCTCTGGTGTCCATCAAAGAGCTAATTCAATGATCACATGATCTAGTATTACATGTATGTATAGGTGTATAATACAGGACAGGATGATTGGTGAAAAAGGAAAAGAACAATCATTCATCCATCCATTCATTCATTTATTTGTCCATTTATTAAATATTCATTCTTTCATTCACTTATTTGTTTCTGCTTGTTTATTTGTGTGAAAATTCTCCATTTATTTGAAGCAAATACAAATAAGAAATTCAGAAAAGAAAGTAAAACAGTGACAGCAAAAAAAGACAAAAATATAATAGATTTCAACAATCCATCATCAGAGTGATAAACCAAATTAAGAGATTAACAGTAAATATTTGATCACAGCTTATTTAAAATATTATAATTAAAATTTTTATGAAAATAACTAGACAGGATAAAGAGAGAATAAGCATTCTTTTTTCAAGTGTATATACAGAAATTAATTTCAGGGGCGGAGCCAAGATGGTGGAGTAGAAACAGCAAGTCCAAGGAACTCTCTGCCCAGATTACCTCCAAACTATGTAAAAGGGGAATCTGAACAACTTCTGGAGCCCCAGCACCTACAGAACGACACAGAGAAGCTAACCTCCCGCTGAGGACAGCCCAGCAGCCCTGCAGGAAGGACCAGCGCAGCGCTCTGGGAGCCAGCAGACACAAGAAGCAAGAGATGCCTGAGAAGGAAATCAGGGTAAAGAAATCAAAAGGAACTTATTAAACTTGACCTATTTACATTCCTACATGGAAAAAAAATAACTGTGACTGATGAAACCCCTCTCAGTATGAAAATAATTGAAGAAGGGTGTATGGTCATTTGAATACATATGTGAATGGGTGTATATATGTTTACAGTTATACATGGATAGAGGGCATAGGTTGAATTTTTTGGGAAGGGATGATACTTAAGGGGTGAAATTATGAGGTGGGAGAGGCAAGTGGCAAGAGGAGATGGGGAGAGTCAGGGTAGGGTAAACTATCTCAAGTAGAAGAAGCAAGGGGAAGTGGCTGCAGGGCAGGGGAAGAATAGGAAGGCAAAAAGGCAAAACCACATTCTCATTGAATTTGGTTCAGGGAGAGAATGACATACATACTAAATGGGATATCTCACCCTGCAGCAGAATAGGGGAAAGGGGGATGAGAGGAGGGATGATGGATGGGAGGGCATCCTTGGGGGGAGGGGAGGTTGGATGTACCCACTATAGAAGAGGGACAGGATCAAGTAGGGAATGGATCTGGTGGGGGTGGGATGGGTGGGAGGGAATTATAAGCAGCCTTTTACAATATATCTACTATGGTAATGCTTTGTATAGCTAGACATGTACAACATATACTGAATTACTTATCTTCCCAGAGGGAATGGGTGACAAGGGAGGAAGGGAGTGGATCTGAAATTAGAGGTCTTGAAATTAAATGTTTCAAATATATATAAATACTATTATTGATACTCTTTTGCTTGTAATTGGGAGATAAATTGTGCAGGCATTGGGGCACAGAGATTCACCTTGCTCTAATGGAAAAGTTGAAGGGGGTATGGGAGAAGATACGGGAGAGAGCAGATTGGAGGAAGTGATATCTTGTGGGACTGCTATTCTGGGATGGTGGGTAGGGGAAAAACGGGGGAAAAAATTGTAACTCAAAATCTGGCAGAAATGAATGATGTAAAACAGAAGTTAATAAAGCATTTGTTTAATAGGAAAAAAATGAATTAATTTCAGAATAGCTTATAAAAACAAAGAACAATTTAAAAGGCAGAAATAGTGTATGTTATATTATTAAATTACAGTAATTCAAAAGTTGTAAAAGAAAATGAAAACTACAAAGTAAAGCCAGTCCAAATAGCTATGTTCTAAGAAATCAAACACGGAGATGATTACCTACAATAGTACCAGTTACCATGCTTTAACATATTTATCTCATCATATATAAGATGTTAGACCTCATCATCATTTACCCACTGCTTTCTTTGGCTGCCAATCTCTTATCTCTTTCTCCAGCAGAGGTGGGATAGATACCTTCCCACCCCCCCGCCCAGGAGTGGATTTAGAGGTGACAAGAAATCCAGGACTTGCTGCCTTTGCCAATATCAAAAAAATGTAAGCCTAGTGGCAAAGCTTGGTTTCCTTCACAAGGACATCAAAAGACCCTGGATCCTTCCCTAAGTTGGTGAACATATTTAATCCAAGTTAGCACTACTGGCCATTATCCACAGATTGCAGGTATCTAACTTGAAATCAGTGGTTTTACCAATCTCTAAATCGGTCTGGATGCTGTCATTCCCTTTCATTAAACGATCTGGAGAGCAGATGATATGGGCATCATAAGCCACCAGATGAGGGATATCATTTCTAGTCACAAAGATCTTTTTCACTTTGCACAATTTATATTTAATCGCTTCAGCCATGATGATGAACAGCAAAATGTCTTTTCATGGCATACACCAGGTGGAAATGTTCTCCTCTCTTTTTAATGCTGAGGACATCCATAAAGCCAGCAGGGTAAGTTTTGTCAGTATGGACTTTGCCATCAATATTGATGAACCACTGCATGCAGATCTCTATCTCATCTCCTGTCCTATTTAGGTCTCTTTCTAAAGAAGATGATAGAGGAGGTACTCTCAGAGATTCTGGAGGTTTGGAAAGGGTTTGAGAGCAAAGATGCCTGTAAAGAATCAAAAATTTGATGCTTTGGGGATACCACATACTTCAGGTGCTTCTTAGGATAACAAGGTCTGAAATCAAGGACACCAGCAGGATGGTCTCAGGTCACAAAATCTTCCATGCATGCCAGGTATAAGTGTTTAGTAAATACCTACTCTGTTCCAGGCACTAGGTTAAGCCAAGTTTTTCTAACTATTACATCATTTGACAAAAACCTCTGTGAGGGTGGTACTATTATAATCTCTACATTAAATTGAGGAAACTGAGGCTGCCATAAATTAAATGACTTGTAAAGGGTCACACAGTTATGAAGTTTCTGGGGCCAAATGTGAACTCAGGTGTTTCAGACTCCCAACCCAGCACTCTTCCCACTGCTTCAGCTAGGAACACAAGAGACACAAAGACTGAGATTTGAAGAGAGAGGGATAACTTTTCAGAAGAGAAAAAAGGGAAATTATTCTGGAACAATTGGGACCTTGACTGAGTTTGCAACAAGGAAAACTCAAGTTTTGACAGCTGGAGACAAGTAAGTACTACATCCTAGTCATAAGGGATCATTTGAGCAGACATATAGACTTGACAAATGGAAAGAAAAAATCCAGAAAGAGTGAGCAGTCCGATTTGATTTCATTCTTAAATGACTTAGGACAGCAAAAAAAAAAATACTAATGATTTGCTTAGGTAGTTGCTACGAGATTTTAAAAATCTTGAAACACCAATGCCAAAAGATTGTGTGTTGTCTTAAAGGCAACAGGGACTCATTGAAAGCTTTTTGAACAGAGGAGTGAGATGATAAGATTTTATGAATTTGGAAAATTATTTGGCCAACTGTGTGAATTATAGATTAGAGAAGAAAGGGACTTTTATGGAGCAGAGAAATGAGGTGGTTGTAACAAAAATACAGATGAGGGCATGAGCAAAATAATGGTCTTATGAGTATAGAAAAAAGGTAGCTGCTATGAAATTTGTAGTGGAGATAAGAGTCTTCAACACTGAGTAATGGACTGGATATAGTAGGAGAAGGGGAGAGAAGAATTAACAAGGACTCAGAGGCTCCCAGTATGTATGATTAGATCATTGGTGGAACCCTCAACAGAAATGAAGTTATTTGTATGAAGGATGGCACACACACACACACACACACACACACACACACGTATGGATGTATTTGTGTGTAGATATTCTATATAATTATGTATTACATTAGAATGTTTTATTAATTTAACACATGTAACATAATATATAAAATTTACTATTATATACTTATGTGTATACATGTGTGTATGCATGTATGTGCCCATGTGTACACTTACGCATTTGTGTGTGTGTGCATACAATAGCAAATACAGTTTTAGGCCTTGAGTTTCATCTCTTTGCAGGTTATTCAGGTGGAGATGTCCTGTAGATTGATACAGAAGAAAAGACTTTGCATTCCTTTCCTGTTCGCTCTGCATCAGTATGGTTCAGTAAATAGGGTTTGGATTTGGATTCTGAGGCTGTGAACTTGAATCTGAGCTCTGCCACCTGCCACCTATGTGACTTCACAGCAATAGCCTTCCAGGGCCAGGCCTCAGTTTCTTCATTTGTAAAAAGAAGAGATTGAAATAAATGGCTTCTAAGCTTCCTTACAACCCTAGATGCCTGATCCTATAAAGGGGACTATCTCTGAAGTGTTTTTCTGGGGAACCCTCAAAAAGAAGACTTTATTCAGAAGCAAAGTGAAAACTTGAGTTTGCCCGTGGGAAAGGCAAAGGAGATTTTGAGCATAGGGACCTGACTGCCTTTGTAATTCAGCAATGGGCTGAGCCTCACCACCCCTGTGCTACCTGCTCTCCCATGGCACTGAGGAGCTCCTAGTCAACCTGAGCAAACGCATAATTAGTATTTGTCCTCAGTTTTATGTGAGTTTCATTAAATGACTTCTATTCCTGGACAGGAAGATTGCTAAGCGGTGAGCTTGTTCAACATATGAATGAGGGAATTTTCCAAAAAATTGCCAAATCTTGTTGGAAATCCCCCAGCACCTTGCTATAAATCTCAGCCTTTGACAGGTAGTGGATTAAACAGAAAATACATTCCATCTCTCACAACTATGTTAACATAAGTTTCTAATACAGGTGATGAGAGGACAGAGCTTTTAGAATTTTTATGTATGCATGGAAGCATGTGTGTGTGCATGCATGTTCAGAAAAAAAAAGCATGATCCTGGTGTAGTGGGGATAAATCCAGCTTGAATATTTGACTGTGGATTTGAATAAATTTCTAAGAACCAGTCTTCAGAGACTCCATCTATTATTCAGAAGTTGTGGCTTCCTTCTCTGAACCCTCTTATATTGGTCACTCTTCTCTAATTCATCCTTCTCATCTCCTAACACAACTAAATATCTAAAGGATTGCAAGAAATTCCTAAAGGTTCAGTGTAAATTCCTGTTTAGAGACCTTAACTCTGGTGAATTCTTCCTCCTATGCCCTATATAGACTAAAGTATAGAGGATCTGAGATCCAGATATTAGAAAGTATACAGAGGTCAAGGGGAAGGAAGTGATTTACTCAAAGCCCTGTGTAAAGTAATTATATTAGAGAACTGGAATTCAGGTCATCAAAATACAGTCAGTACTCTTCCACCTGTACCATGCTGCCTCCGAATTATCTTTGAGGTCACAACTATCTTTCCAACCACCAAGGCTTATCTTTAGATTGACTCCCCGTTCTCTCTCTCTCTCTCTCTCTCTCTCTCTCTCTCTCTCTCTCTCTCTCTCTCGTCTCTGTCTCTCTGTCTCTCTCTCTGTCTCTGTCTCTGTCTCTCTCTGTCTCTCTCTGTCTCTCTTTTTCTCTCTCTGTCTCTCTGTCTCTCTCTGTTTCTCTCTCTGTCTCTCTCTCTTCCCCCTCTCTCTTTCTCTCTCTCCTCCTCTCTTGTGTGTTCCTCTGTTTTTGTCTCTTTCTCTGTCTCTCTCTGACTCTTTCTGTGTCTCTGTCTCCATCTCTCTGTTTTTCTGTCTCTCTCTGTCTCTTTCCTCACATATACAATCTATTGTCAAAGTTTTTTGGTTTTATCATTATAACTTTGTGTGTGTATCTCCACTAATTTCGTAGTATTGACATCACTATTACAATCTTTCAAGTCCTCATGATTTCTAGCCTAGAATATAGTGATGACCTCCTAAATGATTTCTCTGCTTCCTGCCTTTTCCCTTTCTAATCCATCTTCCAAAGAACTACTAACCCGATATTCTTCAAGCCTACAGCAGACTTTATTACTCTCCTGATAAAGAAGTTTCAATGTCTCCTCGTTGCTTTTAGGCCAAAAACCAAACAGCAGCATTTGACTAGTAATGTCCCTAACCATCTGAATCCACCCTACTTTTTGATTCTCAAAGTGATGCTGCTGTATTCTCCCCATTGCATACATTACATTTACACCAAATTTGGCTCTTTCTACTACATTCCATTTTTACTTTCTGTGGCTTTGAATAAGATGTCCCCTACACCTGAAATTCTTTCCCTTTTCATTTCTCTATCTGGAATCCCTAGTTCATGCAAGACTCAGTCCAGGATTCAATCTCTCATTCCTTCTTTCTCCTATGCATAGTTAAGGCTCTTCTCTTGTCCTGAAATTACTTTATATTTTGTCATACATTTTGTACTTATAGAATATGTCTAAGGTGTTATCTCCCCTGGTAGAAGGCAAACTACTTGATGGCATACATTTATTCCTCTTTGTGTCAGTGTCCCCAGAGCTTGTCACATGATCATCAGCATAGACAAATGCTTAATGACGTATTTTCTTTCCTTCATAAAAAAACATATTTTTCTTACCTTTGAATCTCTTTGACCCCTAGTTATCTTATTTGAGTCACTCTGCATTTCCCAGAAGCTGCAACTCTCTTTGACTTATCAATTTGCGTCATTTCTAATCAAGTCAACAAGTATTTATTATGTATGTATGTACACTATTCCAGGCAATGTGTTAAGCACTGGTGATATGAAGAAAGGCAAAAAAGTTGCTAATGTCTAGCAGCTCCCAGTCCAAAGGGAGAAATAATCTGCACAATATCTACAAACATAAAAGCTCAGTCGAGGAGAATCATCAAAGGGAAAGTAAAAAAATAACTATCAAAGACTTGCAGATGGCAAGACTATTGATGATTCTTGAAGATACCCAGTTCAGCCAGAAAGCAGAGATAATAAAGGATTTTTCTAGGCATGTGGGATAGCCAGTGAAGAACTTGGATTTAGGAGATGGAATGACATTTGCAAATAATAATAAGAAGGATAATGTCACTGAATTGTAGAGTATATGGGGAGGGAAAATAACCAATATAAAGACAATAAAAATTGTGAAAGAAGTTAAAAGCCAAACATAAAGTGTTATATTTGATCCTAGAAGCAATAGGGTATTATTAGAATTCATTGAATAGGTGGGTGATATGGTCAGACCTGAAGTGTGGGAAGATCAATTTGACATTTTAATGGAGAATCACATGGAGTAGAGAGAGACAACTGTCAGGAAATTCAATCAGCATGCTTATGAAAAAATCCAAGTATTTGGTGATAAGAGCTTGTACTGCCTTGGATATAGAGTCAGATCAGAGAAAACAGACAAATAAGAGGGATGCTTTGAAGGTCAAAATCTTTAAAATATGCCTGAGCAAAGATTTGAAGATTTCTCCAGTCAACTCAGCCTTAACTGTTATGACACTTACACTAGAATGAATCCAATCCTCTTCACCAAGATATAGTAGGATCCTTTTTTTCTGCTCCCTTCAAGACTTAGCTTAGAGAATAACATGTATCCTGTAATGCTTTCCCTTGTCTCCACCAATTGTCTCTCTTTCATTTTCTTTGTGGTTCTTTTTTTCTGCATAAAACAGCTCAGTAGAATGAATGCTCTTTGAGGAGAAAGCATTCTTTTTCCTTGTTTCTGTAGCTTTGGAGTACACTATAATGCCTGGAACATAGTAGATATTTGAGAAATGCTTATTTAAGTGAATTGCAACTTCTTCATTAATTATGTGTAATAAATTTTGTTCTCTTACATAGATTGTGGATCCTTTTTAAAAATCAAATTAATCAATGGTTTATCAAATTTATTGGTTCATTCTTAAAATTAGCTCCCAGTTTTATTTAGTAGTTCAAAAGTTTTCTTATTTTCAATTTTATTAATCTCTTCTTTGATTTTCAGAATTTATATTTTGGTACTTAACTGGGTTTTTTAATTTGTTTTTTTTTTTCAATTTCTGTTAGAGTTCCATGTTCAAATCAATAATCTGCTCTTTCTCTATTTTACATTTGTAAGCATTTAGAAATATAAATGTTCTCCTAAGTATTATTTTGGCTGCATCCCATAATTCTGGCATATTGGCTCATTGTTATGTTCTCTTTAATGAAAGTATTGATTGTTTCTGTGATTTGTTCTTTTACCTACTCATTCCTTAGGATTAGAGGATTTAGTTTCCAATTAATTTTTAATTTATCTTTCGTGCCCCTTTATTAAATGTAATTTTATTGCATTAATTCCTACAACACAACTTGTTTAGCCATTCCCCAATTGATAGGCATCCCCTTAATATCCAATTCTTTGCCATCACAAAAAGAGCTGCTATAAATATTTTTGTACATATGGGTCTTCCTCCCACTTCTATAATCTATTTGGGATAAAACCCTAGAAGTGGTATTACTGGTTCAAAGGGTGTCAAATTACTTAAAACCCTTTGGACATAGTTCCACATTGCTCTCCAGAATGGTTGAATCAGTTCACAACTCCACCAACAATGCATTAGTGTTCTAATTTGTCCACATCCTCTTCAGTATTTGTCATTTTCCTGTTTTATCATCTTAGCCAATATGACTGGTGAGATGTGGCACCTCAGAGCTGTTTTGATTTTCATTTCTCTAATCAATAGTGATTTAGAGCATTTTTTCATATGCTTATAGATATCATTAATTTCTTCCTCTGAAAACTGACTGTTCATATCTTTTGACCATTTATCAATTGGGGAATGACTTGTATTCTTATAGATTTGACTAAACTATCTGTATATTTTAGGAGTGAGGCCTTTATCATAGATGTTGGTTGTAAAATATCTTTCCCAATTTTCCACTTCCCTCTTAATCTTGGTTACATCAGCTTGTGCTGTACAAAAGCTTTTCAATTTAATTTAATTTAATTCAATTTAATCAAAATTATCCATTTTGCATTTTATAATGCTTTCTAATTCTTGTTTGGTCATAAAGTCTTTCCCTCTCCATAAATCTGACAGGTAAACTATTCCTTGCTTTCTCAGATTGATTACAGAATCAGCCTTTATACCTAGATCATGCACCCATTTAGACTTGATTTTGGTATATGGTGTTAGATAATGGTCTATGCCTAGTTTCTGCTATACTATATTCCAGTTTTCCCAGTAGCTTTTCTAAAATAGACAATTCATATCTGAAAAACTGTGATCTTGGGGTTTATCAAACAGTAGATTACTATAACAATTGACTGCTGAGTTTTGCGAACCCAATCTATTCCATTGATCCACTGCTCTGTTCCTCAGCCAGTACCAAGTAGTTCTGATGACTGCTGCTTTATAATACAGATTAAAATCTAGTATAGCCAGGCCACTAGGAATTTGGATTCTATACCACTTGGTGTATATATGTCAAGTCATGATATTGCTTCATTTTTGATGCTGCCTTTTAGAAGGATATAGTTTCCTTCCTTATCTCTTTTAATTAGAACTATTTTTGATTTTACTTTATTTGAGATAAGGATTGCTACCCCTGCTTTTTTTTTACTTTAGCTGAAGCATAATACATTCTACTCCAGCCTTTTACCTTTATCTACTGCATATCCCCTTGTTTCAAATGTGTTTCTTGTAGAAAGCATAATGTAGCATTACGGTTTTTAATTCATTCTGCTATCTACCTCCGTTTAATGGGAGACTTCATCCCATTCCCATTAGCCGTAATGATTATTATTTATTTCCCTCCATCCTATTCCCTCCCCTATTTATGTTTTTGTTTCCTCCTTCTCCCTTCCAGTGCTTAAGTACTTAAGGGTGTTATTTTGGCCATAGCCTCCCTCAGTATTTCCTCCTTATGACCCCCCCACCCCCATCTCTACCTACCTTTTCCCCTAGATACCGTTTCCCTCCTTTCTTTTTTTTTTATTTTTTTTAAGCAATTGGGGTTAAGTAACTTGCTCAAGGTTACACGGCTAGTCATTATTTATGTGTGGGGGCTCATTTTCTGAGGCCGGATCTGATCTCGGGTCATCCCAACTCCGAGGCCGGCGCTCTTACTCACTGCGCCACCTAGCCGCCCCTTTAGGGCAATTGGGGTTAAGTAACTTGCCCAAGGTTACACGGCTAGGTTTTTGTTTGTGCGGATTAGGTGTCGGAGGCCGGCTCCGAACTCAGGGCCTTCTGATTCCAGGGCCGGCGCTCTATTCACTGCGCCACCTAGCCGCCCCTGTTTCCCTCCTTTCTAACCTTTCTCCCTTCTTATCCCCTCCTTACCTCTCCTACTGCCTATAGGGCACAATGGATTTTTATACTTATCAGATTATGTTATTCCCTCTTTGTCCCCAAACCAATGAGAGTAAATTTCATACAATACTCTGCTCCCTTCCTCCTTCCTGTCTATCATGAGGAATTTTTGTATCTTTTCACATTAAAATTTTAAACTTAATTGACTGTTGATCCCTCTTTGAACCAGAACCAATGAGAATAATGTTCAAATGATGTTCATCTCCCTCTCTCCTCCCCCTATAAAATAGTATGACTTTATGCCTCTTTGTATGGCATAATCTACCTTTTTCTCCCTCATCCTTTCCTTTTATACCATTACTGTCCCTTAGAACCCCTTAATATGTTTTTTATCATCAGATTAGCTCATTTATACCCATACCCATTATCTATTTATATCCATTTTAAAGGTTATGATAATCATACAAATGTCAATATTGACAGGTATCAGCTTCTCATAGACAGATGTAAAGAATATGTTCTTATTGCATCCCATGTTATGTGCATGTGTGTGTGCATGTGTGTGTGTGTGTGTGTGTGTGTGTGTGTGTGTGTGTGTTTTCCTTGTTTACCTTTTTATGTCTTTCTTGAGTCTTGTAGGTGGAGATAAGATTTTCCAATGAGGTCTGGCTTTTTCATGAGGAAAGACTGGAAGTCTCTTATTTAATTAAATGACCATCTACTTGCCTGAAAGATTATGGTCAGTTTTGCCAAGTAGTTGATCCTTGGTTGCAATCCTAACTCTTTTGCCTTACAAATTATCAAATTCCAATCCCTTAAGTCTTATAATGTAGAAGCAGCTAGGTCCTGTGTGATGCTAATTGTAGTTCCTTGATATTTGAATTGTTTCTTTTTGGCTGCTTGCAATATTTTTTTTTCCTTAACCCTGAAATTCTGGAATTTGGCTATTATATTTCTTGGAGTTTTCAATTTGGTATCTCTTTCAGGAGGAGTCTGATGAATTCTCTCAATAACTATTTTACCTTCTGATTCTAGGATTTCAGGACAGTTTTCTTTGACAATCTCTTGGAGGATGTTGTCCAGGCTGCTTTTTTCATCATGGCTTTCTGGTAGACCAATAATTCTTACCTTATCTCTCCTGGATCTGTTCTCCAGGTCAGTTGTTATTCCAGTGAGATGTTTTACACTTTCTTCTAATTTTTCAACCTTTGTGTTTTGCTTGATTGACTCTTTATGCATCATAAAGTGCTGAGATTCTATTTGACTGATTCTAATTTTTAGTAAATTATTTTCTTAGGTTAGTTTTTGACGGGAGGTGTTTTCTCCAGTTAGGTCACACATTTTACTTTTTAAGGATTTGTTTTCTTCAGTGAGACTTTTTTCCAATTTGCTCACTGTAGATTTAACTTTATCTTCTACCTCTCTAATTTGGGTTTTAAAATCTTTCTTGAGCTCCTCCAAGAATTCTTTTTGGGCTTGAGACAAACTCATATTTCCTTTTGTCGTCTCAGGTGTGAGTATACAGTCCGTGTTGTCTGTATTTGCTTGTTCTTGTTTGGTATAATAAGCTCTAATCGATTTTCTTGCCTATCCCTTCTCCTTCTCAGCTTCCTTCCTTCCCATTGTAATTTCTTCCTTTCCTAATTTCTCATGCTGGGAGCTGAGGGCCTGGTTGTTGATTTTGTGTGCTGTAGCCTCTGAGTACCTAGACTGAGGTCAAGGCCAGGATTCTCAGTGTTTCTCCTGAGATACTCTGAAGCTCACAGAGTACACTGTGGGGGAGGGGTTGTCTGGCCAATTCATATTTCCAACTCTATGTCCCTGGGCTACAGTTCAGGCAGGCTCAGCAGGTGGCGGGGGGGGGGGGGGGTCAGGCAGCACTGGTGTCTTCAGATTCCCCTGATAATGCTGAGGTCCACCTGGGTTTCTGTTGTTAGTGCTTGCTGGCTCCAAACCCTGGGCTTTGACAGCTCTTGCTGGTCAGGTGAGGTGGGGCTTGTTGGGACCCCACCCACCCTTCACTTCAGACTTGTTTCTGCATCAGTTATACTCTTTCTGAGTGACATCTAAACATGAGTCTATTTCTGCTATTTCAGGATTTTACTATGGGTGGGACATTTATCTCTGCGTTTTCTAGGTCAGGGAGGGGGAATTGGAGCATCTAGAGTTTACTCTGCCATCCTGGACCCTGGAAAATCAGGCAGGTGATTTTTAAACTTCCAGTCTCAGGGCTGATAGCCCCGGGAGAAGCTGCTGTCTCTGCTATGGACCCTGAGCTTTCTCTTACCCAGCTCTGATGGATCATCCCATGGTGAGATGCTTGTGAGAAGGCTGGGAATTGGCCTTGGGGTGTGTGAGACTGCTGGCTGGGTCTCCTTCTCTCTCTGCTGTTGTCTACTCTCTAGTCTGGGCTGGGGAAGCCTCTGTGTGCTCCATGCTCCCTCGACCCCGACCCATGTGGGCACTTTTCTGGGCTGTATTCTGCCACCCTCTGTCTTCCAGTGGATTCTGACACTCTGAAATCTGGTCACATTCACTTTTCACAGTTTAGTGACAGGATTCATGGAGGATTTTAGAAAAAATTATGGATTCGGTTCCTCCATCTTGGCTCCACCCCCCCCCCCATTTAACTTCTTTAAAAACGTGAATGCTATGCCAATTGGTGTATATATATATATATATATATATATATATATATATATATATATATATATATATATATATATATAGTATTGATGTTGCTTCATTGTGCGCAGTACCGCTTAGAAAGAGACAGTTTCCTTCCTTATCTCTCTCACTCAGGTTCATCTTCACTTTGGTTTTGTTGGAGATCGTTACTGGTACCCCTGTTTTTCATTCTTTCACTTCTTCTGAGCATAATAGATCATGCTCTAGCCCATTGACTTTCCTCTCTATGTCTTTTTCTGCCTTAGATCCCTTGTAAACAACATATTGTAGGACTCTGTTTTTTAATCCACTCTGACATCTACTTCCATTTTATGGGTATGTTCTGACCATTCATATTCACAGTTACAATTAATTATTATCTGCCTATGTTCCCTCACATTTTTCCCTTGTTTCTGTCCACCCCTTCTCTCTCCCTCTCTCTGTTTATGCTTTACCTCCTTGCAAATGTTTTCCTTTTGACCACCAGCTTCCCCATTTCAACCTCCCTTCTGTTTATCCCCCATGTGCTTCTTTTATTCCTGTCCCTTCTTATTTCCTCTAAGGAATGATACAGTTTTCTCTTTATAAATGAGTGTAAATGTTATTTCCTCTTTGAGCCACTTACATTGAAAGTAAACTTCAAGTTTTGCAGTTCAAGCTCCCATCTTTCCCTCCAGCATAAAAGATTTTTCTATAGTCTTCCTTAAGAAAAAATGTACTATTCTATCCTTTCCTACATCTTCTAGTGCAATACTTTTTTCTCAACTTTTGTTTTTATATTAACCCATCATAATCAATGTTTACACACACACATAAATGTATATATGTATACCATAGACCATATAAATATATATATACATATATATGTATATATATATATATATGTATATATTCCTTCTAACAGCTCTAACACTGAAAAACTCAGCAAAACTGAATATCATGTTTCAGAAAAAAATATGGTCATTCAGTAGAATAGAGGACTTTCAAGCATTCTTGAGGAAAAAACCAGAGTTGAATAGAAAATTTGACATTCAGACACAAGAAGCAAGAGATGCTTGAGAAGGTAATCAGGGAAAAGAAATCAAAAGGAACTTATCAAAGTTGAACTATTTACATTCCTACATGGAAAAACAATAACTGTGTCTGATGAAACCTTTCTCATTATGAAAATAACTGAAGAAGGGTATATGGGCATATGTTTAGAGGTATACATGGATAGAGGCCACAGGTCGAATTTGGTGGGAAGGAATGATACTTAAGGGGTGAAGTTAAGAGGTGAGAGAGGAAAGTGGCAAAAAGAGATGGGGAGAGAAAGGGTGGTGTAAACTATCTTATGTAGAAGAGGCAAGGGGAAGTGGGTGCAGGGGAGGGGAAGAGCAGGGAGGCAAAACCACATTCTCATTGAATTTGGCTCGGGGAGAGAATGACATACATACTAAATGGGATATCTCCCCCTGCAGGAGAGTATGGGGGAGGAGGATGAGAGGGGGGATGATAGAGGGGAGGACATTCTGGGGGGAGGGGAGGTTGGAGGCATCCACTTTTGAAGAGGGACTGGATGAAATTAGGGAGTGGACTAGGTGGGTGGTGGGATGGGTGAGAGGGAAATTTAGCCAGTGTTTTACAATATAAAAACATTATGAATTATTGATATCAAACTCAATGAAGTTGTACTCCAATTGTAGTTATATACCTTTTGCAAAGAGTATGAAATCAGCATAGATATTTTTCTTTCTGAAAAAATACTAAATACATTCAAGCATCTGACTTGAAATTCAAATCTTAACCAGTAAGAAAAGAAAAAAAATTGCAAAGGGATTTGGGAAATGATGAGTCAAGCTAGGCCTTCTAACCTATGTAACAGAGGGGATGGATGGGATCAGGGGAAAGAAATCTCCCTCTATAAAGGAAGTCTGTTCTTTAGATTCCCCCAGAACACATTTAACATTGAAGCATTAAGGGGAAACATCTGTAGGAGCTGCTAATCTGTGCTTTGATGAACTGAAAGTTATGGCAAAGTACTGCCAGGAGCAACAGCATTTTCCTAGCATGGTTACAGTTGGTTAAACTTCTGAAACATGTCCAATATCATTCACACGAGATTTTAGGAAGAAGTCATTTTCCTTTCATTTTTTATTCATAAAGCTCATCACATCTAATCTTATCATCATGGTACTAATTCAGCCCTGATACTACCCTCAGTGTCCTCTCCCATCTGACTGGAAGGCATTAGGGCAAAGTAGCAAACTCTTTCCAATGCTTTCATTTAGAGGCCAGAAACTAAGTTTAGCTCACTGCTTTCCTGCATCTGCAGTTCTGCCTGATTTCAACTTCATAGAACAATACGCTCCTGTGCTGGGGACCCCCTTGTCTCTGCCTTTATCCTTCCACAACTTTATGATTCTATTTTATTGTTTCCCTCTAATTAAATTGGAATCTCCTTGAGGGCAGGGACTATCTTCTTATTGCTTCCTTAACCCTTAGTACAGTACATTCATTGTAGTCTCTAGGATCAATTTAAATGTTAATGAGTGGTTATAATAATACCAGCAGCAATAGCAGTAGTAGCTATTGATGTTGTTGTTGTTTTTATATATGCATATATTAATATGATTATGTGTGCCCTGGTGTTATTGTCCCAGTGAGACTGTGGGGAGAGCAATCTTGAAGGCAGGCACCATGTGCCTAAGACATTGACTTTTTTGGTGGTACCAGCTATTGGATCCTTGATTTGCAGCCATGAAGTTCCTAAAAAACTATTGAGTCCAGTTATTTCATTTCACACAAGAGAAAAGCATTGCCTAGGGAGACTAAGGAATTTACCCAATGTCATATTTCAGGAGTGTGATTTGAACTTATATACTCTGCTTTTAAAACTAATTTTCTTTGCATTCTACTATACTGTCTCTCCTTTAATAATGACAAATGATACCATTTATCGATATTGTCAGCCAATAGACAACTATTATGTACTTACCACTTGTCAAACACTGTGCTAAGTGCCCTACCTGGTGGCTAGGTGGCCTAGTATATAAATCACTGGCCCTAGAGTCAGGAGGACCTGAGTTCAATTGCAGCCTCAGACACTTAACACTAACTAGTTGTGTGACTTTGAGCAAGTCACTTAACCCCAATTTCGCTGCCTTCCCCCCTCCAAAAAGCAAAACAAGACAAAACAACAGCAAAACATGATGCCTACTCTCATGGATTTTGACGTCTAATGGAGGAGACGTGTAAAATATTATGTAGAAATAAGACATGATAAAACTAGAAATAATAAATAGATGGAAGGAACTCAAGTGAAGCTAAGGATGTGCCAGTTTAATTGTAGAGCTCAGAATTAGCTGTAACTTCACACTGTAAAATTTAAAGAGGTAGGGAATAGTGCTTAGTTTTAATTGACATAGGTAACTTCCAAATGAGGAAATTTTGTCTTGTGGTGATGGATGGGTGCATTGTTGTAAGGAACCCCTAAACAGATGAGGCCTCATATCTATTTGACAATAAACAATAACAATAATAGGAATTTTGGAAAGGTTTGCCATCAAATCTATTGAAATTTCTAAATATTTTTCTACATTTCCAATATTTAGAGCCTATGAGTTACCAGAAATATATGATTATTTATGGGAAATTATATCCCAAACATTCACTCTTTTTCATAATTAGTCAACTATTTCCACAACTATAAACACAAACAACAGAATAGCCATAATAATTCAATAAATTAGGTATACCAGAAGTAAAACAAAACAAAACAAAACAAAACAAAAAACATAACTATGTCAGTTACCCCAAAACAACTGGAAATAATTTTATGTCTGTGTGTGCATATGTATATGCTAATGTGTATGTATATCTGTATTGTGTATATATGTGTATGTGTAAAACATGTATTTAAGAATGATTTTCTAATAGATCACAATAAATGCTCCTATTTCTCATTCATTGTAGAATTTTCAGAGTATATTTATTCTTTATTTCTAATTTATTATTTTCAACATTTTTTATTTTTAAATTTTAAGTTTCAAATTCTCTACCTCCCTCACATTTTATCCCCCATTCCATGGTATTTGAATTATTTATTTCTGACTTCTTGAAGTACTTTATCTTTGACCTGGAGGCTCTGATATTTGGCTATAATGCTCTTGGGAGTTTTCATTTTGGAACCTCTTTCAGGGGGTGCTTGATAGATTCTTTCAATTTCTATTTTACACTTTATATCTAAGGTGTCAGGGAAGTTTTCCTTGATGATTTCTTCACATATGATGTCTAGACACTTTCTCTAGTCATGGATTTCATGAAGCCCAATACTTTTTTGATTACCTTTCTTTGATCTATTTTCTAGCTCAGTTGTTTCTCAGATAAGATACTTCACACTTTCATTTTTTCATTATAGTGAGTTTTTCTTTAGTGTTTCTTGATGTTTCATAAAGTAATTAGCTTCCACTTGACCAATTCTAGTTTTTAGGGAATTATTTTCTTCAGTAAGTTGTTATTACTACTACTACTATTACTACTACTACTACTACTACTACTACTACTACTACTACTACTACTACTACTATTACTATTACCCTCTTTTCCTGTCTGGTCAATTCTGCATTTTAACAAGTTCTTTCTTCACTGAATTTTTCTGCCTCTTTTACCATTGGGTCAATTCTGTTGTATTTCTAAAAATCTTCTGGTAGCCTTTTTTTTTTTCTTTGCTGATCCTAGTTTCTCTTTAGGTGTTATGAAACATTGAGCTAGAAGGCACAGTATGGTGAGAGGTTAGGAAGAACTGAATTTAAATTCAGACTTACTAGCTATGTTATCATAAACTAGTCACTTCACCTCAATTTACCTCAATATCTTTGTCTATAAACATGGGGATAATTATAGCAGGGTTATGGTGAAGATCATATGAAATCACGGTCGTAAATAATTTTAAAGCATTTAACACTCCACTTTGTATGTGAAACTTTGACTGAATTTAATTCTGTGGGAGAAGATATCCTTTCCAAGATAATGGGGGCAACTAGGTGGCATAGTGAAGAGAATACCAGACCTGGAGTTAGGGAGATGCATCTTTCTGAGTTCAAATATGGTCACAGACACTTATGAAGTCTTTGATCCTGGACAGATCACTTAAAACTGTTTGCCTCAGTTTCATCATCTGTAAAATGAGCTGAAGGGGGCGGAGCCAAGATGGCGGAGTACAAACAGCTCATCCAAGCCACTCTGCCCCCAGATTCCCCCCAAACTATGTAAAAGGGGACTGAACAACTTCTGGAGCCCCAGAACCCACAGAACTACACAGAGAAGCTAACCTCCCGCTGAGGACAGCCCAGCAGCCCTGCAGGAAGGACTAGCGCAGCAGTCTGGGAGCCAGCAGCTTTCAACAAACAGAGCGCAGGAAGCGGAGCCCAGGTCCGCCTGAGCCGAGGTTTTAGCCCCAGGGCGGCAGGGCCAGCAGCCAGCTGGAGGAACCCCAGAACACCAGCAGCCATGGCAACTCCAGAATTATCAACATAGACATGCCTAGGACAAAGTAAGAGGTTAGTGTCCTATGGACTTTGGGACCTATATTTGGGGGAATGCGTCAGCTCCCTCCCCTGGGGGCTAGAAGCCACTGAGGAGACACGCCATTTTGTAGTTTTCAGAGGTAGTTCCAGCTCCCGGCCTGCAATTAATTGTAGGGAGATCCAGCGATCAGTCTTGGGGGGGTAATCGCTCTTGCTTTAACCTCCCTGGATCTGGATTGTGATCTAGGGTGGAAGTCGTGGGTGGGTTTACAGCTTGCCAGAAATGGAAGTTGCCCCCCACATGTTCAGGACGAAAATTCTTCTATCTGGCCTTAAAGCCATAGTGTGGCAACAAGCCCAAAAGTCAGGTAATCAAGTGGCAACATGCCAAGGCAAAGGAAACAGAAAAATGCAAACCTAGACTCCTATTTTGGGGGCATAGAGCGGGAAAAGGACTGTGAGGGCAGAAGTCCTGCTCCAAAAGCCCCAGGGGAAAACATGAGTGGGTGGCAGGCCATAGAGGACCTTAAGAAGGACTTTAAAAATCAAATAAGAGAAGTGGAGGAAAAATTGGAAAGAGAAATGAGAAGGATGCAGGAAAAGTATGAAATGAGGGTCAACAGCCTGACTGAGGAAAACAATACCTTAAAAAATAGATTGACTCAAATGGCAAAGGAGGCCCAAAAGGGCAATGAGGAGAAGAATGCCTTAAAAAGTCGAATTTGCCAGATGGAAAAAGAATCTCAAAGTTCACTGAGGAGATTCATTCCTTCAGAGTTAGACTGGAGCAAATGGAAGCTAATGACTTTATGAGAAATCAAGATGCTGTTAAGCAGATCCAAACAAATGAAAGATTAGAAGGCAATGTGAAATATCTCATGGGAAAAACCACTGACCTGGAAAATAGATCCAGGAGAGACAATTTAAAAATTATTGGACTACCTGAAAGCCATGATCAAGGAAAGAACCTAGAAATCACCCTTCAAAAAATTCTCAAGGAAAACTGCCCTGATGTTTTAGATCCAGAGGGCAAAATAGAGGTTGAAAGAATCCACCGATCACCTCCTGAGAAAGATCCCAAAAAGAAAACTCCCAGGAATATTATAGCCAGGTTCCAGAATCCCCATATCAAGGAGAAAATACTACAAGCAGACAGGAAGAAACAATTTCAATATTGTGGAAACACAATCAGAATAGCCCAGGACCTGGCAGCTTCTACACTGAGGGATCAAAGGGCATGGAATATGATATTCCAGAGGGCAAAAGAACTGAGAATGAACCCAAGGGTCACCTACCCAGCAAAACTGAGTATTTTGTTTCAGGGGAAAATATGGTCATTCAGTGGAATAGAGGACTTTCAAGCATTCTTGAGGAAAAAACCAGAATTGAATAGAAAATTTGACATCCAGACACAAGAAGCAAGAGATGCCTAAGAAGGTAATCAGGGAAAAGAAATCAAAAGGAACTTATCAAAGTTGAACTATTTACATTCCTATAGGGAAAAAACAATAACTGTGACTGATGATATCTTTCTCAGTATGGAAATAATGGAAGAAGGGTGTGTGGTCATATGAATACATATGTGAATGTGTGTGTATATGGATAGAGGGCATAGGTTGAATTTGTTGGGAAGGGAGAATACTCAAGGGATGAAATTATGAGGTGAGAGTGGAAATTGGCAAGAGGAGATGGGGAAAGACAGGGTAGGGTAAACTATCTCATGTAGAAGAAGCAAGGGGAAGTGGTTGCAAGGGAGGGGGAGAATAAGAAGGGAAAAAAAAGGCAAATCCACATTCTTATTGAATTTGGTTCAGGGAGAGAATGACATACATACTAAATGGGATATCTCAACCTGCAGCAGAATAGGGGGATGGGGGATGAGAGGAGGGATGATTCATGGGTGGGCATCCTTGGGAGGAGGGGAGGTTGGAAGTACCCACTATAGAAGAGGGACAGGATCATGTAGGGAATGGACCAGGTGGGGGGTGGGATGAGTGGGAGGGAATTATAAGCAGCCTTGTACAATATATCTTCTATGATAATGTCTTGCATAGCTAGACATGTACAACATATACTGAATTACTTATCTCCCCAGAGGGAATGGGTGACAAGGGAGGAAGGAAATGGATCTGAAATTCAAGGTCTTAAGATTAAATGTTTCAAATATATATAATTACTATTATTAATACTCTTTTGCTTATAATTAGGAGATAAGATGTGCAGGCATTGGGACACAAAGATTCACCTTCCTCTAATGGAAAGGTCGAAGGGGGTATGGGAGAGGATAGGGGAGAGAGCAGATTGGAGGAAGCAGTGTCTTGTGGGACTGCTGTTCTGGGAGGGTGGGTAGGGGAAAAACAGGGAGGGGGAAATGATTGTAACTCAAAATCTGACGGAAATGAATGATGCAATACAGAAGTTAATAAAGCATTTGTTTAAAAAAAAAGGGGTTTTCAAAAAAAAATGAGCTGAAAAATGAAAAGGTAAACTGGTGGGGTATTTTTTTCAGTGTTCTTTGTGGCTTCTGTATCAAGCTATTAATTCTCTTTTCATAACATTCCTGCATAACTCTCATTTCTTTTCCCATTTGTTTTTCCTTTACCACTCTGAATTTTCTTTAACTATTATAGAAAATTTTCTTGGGTGTGGTTCCAATTAACATTTTTCTGGGAGACTTATTTTGTATCTGCTATTACATTAATTTCTTCTCAATTTATGTCTTGGTCTTCTTAGACACCATAGTAATTTTTTGTTGTCAAATTATTTTGTTGTTTGCTCATCTTTTCAACCTATTTCTTAACTTTGAACATTACATTCAAGTTGGGCTGTCTTTATCAGGTGATAGGAAGGCACTGTTACAAGCTTCAGGATTTCTGTCACTATTGTTTTTAGAGCTGTATTGGGGATGTGCGAGTTTTTGGTCCTCCCAAGGTGATGTGATGTGGGAAGAGATGTGGTCACTACTCTCCTCTTCTGTACCTTGGTCTGTTACCAGGAAGGGTTCCTGGTCTCCTACAGCTACAAGGGCTAGTGGTCCTCTTTTACTTAGGACTATGACCAGAGTTCCTCTTCCTTTGTAACTGATCATCAATGCTCCTCTCTGCCATGGAATTGTGAACCACAATTTCACATGGAAAATATAGTTGCCAATCAACACAAACTTTACACATTGCCATAAAAAGATATTATGTAATCTCATTTGTTCCAGTTTTCCAACCCCTTTGCCATTTCTGGCATGGGACTTTCCAAAGCTGCTGCTGCTGAAGCACGTAAGCGTTGTGTATGTAGGCTCCAGACAGGTTTCTACCCCAGTGAGGTAGATTTCTGCTGCTGACATCTTAAGTTTTCTTATACTGAAAAATAAATACCCCAAAATTTTGTTGGCTCTGTTACTCTAAAATTTGATTTGAGGCATCATTTTAAAGTTGTTTGGGGGGGAATTTCAAGAGAGTCTAGCTGTATAGTTATCCCTAATCCATTATCATGGCTCTACCCCCATTCATTCCTTTTTATAATTTTAAAAGAAAAAAAAATTGGAAAAATTAAAGGCAGAACAGAAGTCAAAAATATGTGGGAATAAGATTAAGTGTATATAGTACACTGTTCATACTTATATTTTCTTAGAATTGTCCTAAAGATCATATCACTTAGCTTAGAGAAAATGAGCTTATGTGTGTGTTGTTCAATTGCCAAAAAAGGTCATTTTATGTACTTGCTTAGTAGTCCAAGAAATATTGACCTATTTTTTGCCTACCAACATTATAGATAGGTCTTTGGGATCAGGTCAACCAAGTACTAGTATACTTCAGAGAAACTGCACGTTTGGTTCTGGTGCAATAAAATAAATTGAAGATAACAATAAAGCAAGTCACACTTTTTTTTATTTCCCAGTATATATGTCCTGGTTACCCTATGCCTAGTTTATTAAGTGTGTAATAGTATTATACCTAAAAAAGTATAAACTTCAATTTAAAAACACTTTCTTGCTAATAGATGCTAACCATCATCTTAACTTTCAGTGAATTATAATATTTTTTTTTGCTATTGGAGGATCTTGCTTTGATATTGATGGCTATTGAATAATCAGGGTAGTGGTTGCTGAAGATCAGAGTGACTGTTGCAATTTCCTAAAATAAGATAACAATGAAATTTGCCATAGTGATTGACTTTTTCTTTCACTTGAATGCTTAGAGGCAAATGTAGGGTTATTAATTGACCTAATTCCATATTGTTGTGTCTCAGGAAATAGGCAAGCCCAAGGAAAGCGATTGAGATGGGGAATGGCTGATTTGTGGTGCTGTCAGAACGCACACATTTATTGATTAAGTTTACCTTCTTATATGGGCTTGGTTAATGGTGCCCCCAAATAATTATGTAACATCAAAGATTAGTGATTACATATTACCACAAAAGATATAATAATAATGAAGTTTTAATATTGTGATAATTACCAAAATTTGGCACAGAGAAACAATGTGAGCAAATTCTGTTGGAAAATGGTGCTGATAGCCTTGCTGGACATAGGGTTGCCACAAAACTTCAATTAAAAAAGAATAGAAATAAACCCAGAAACCGCACGCTATCTGCAAAGGGCAATAAAGCAAAGCACAATGAAATGAGATATGCCTTTAGAAAAACATCTGTTGGGAATAAATCTTCCAATCAGGACAAAATGTTCAGTAGAACAGGATTCTATACTCCCCCTACCCTGTGCTATCCATGTTCTTGCCCTTGCTTGGGATCTGTCTTTGGATTTCAGCCTTTGTTGTCTGCCTGTTGTTCTTTCCTTAGACTCAGGCTATCTTAAACTTAATCCACTCATACCATTCTCTCTGTTACCTTCCTTCTCTTAGTTCACCAGCTATTTTCCTCAAGTAGAATGAATAGCTCATATGGATATGATCCATATAGGACACATTTAATTTCCTTATTTTTAGTTAGTTGCTGTAATTGTTGTTGCTGATGTTTTGTTATTTTGTAGTGCATAGGACAGCAACATTTGTTTCCTCTTAACTGATGTTATTTCAAGTATAGTGTTGTTGTTTTTTGTTTTTCAGTGCTGTTGTTATAACTTATATGATAGCAATGTACAGTTTTTCAGTATGGTACTTTAAAAGACCGCAGGTCTTGGAGTAAAGTGGACCTGGGTTTGAAGCTAAGCTTTAAGACTTTCTCAGTTGTGTGATCATGACAAATCATTTTGTTACTCTGAGCTTCAGTTGGACTATCCACCTCACAATTCTACTATAAAGATAGAAATGTATAATCCCTTAAGCAATGTAGAAATGGGAAATTGGTCATTTTTAAATTTTCTTTATAAATGTGCTTGCCTTTTTGAATCTTAGTGCTTGACTTCAGTATAATAATGTAAAGAAAGTGCAGTCCACTAAATGCTTGAGAAGGACTCCGTGGAATTGTATTTTAAAGTTGTTCTCTTTGAGCCAAATTGTATCTTTAAATGATATTTAAATATCATATTTATTAATTATTATTATATTTATTATTATTATTATATTACATATAATATTACCATATTAAATATCATATTATTAATATCATATTTATTTAAAATAAAACAACAAAGCAAAAGCAAATCTCCTTGAATGTAAACAAACTGTCTGGGCTCAGCAGGTTGGTAGTCTTCAGGCTGTGGCAAATAAGTTATTCAATACAACTCACTTATTGTTATTAATGAAGGAAGAAAGAAAAATTATAAAATGCTTGGGTTTCTATTGTCTCTTTTGCCTTATTGAAATGAGTGTTTTATAGAATTACAGAGCTGGAAGGTATTTTGTTGGTTATATAGTTCAAATAGTGGATGAAAAAAGGTTTTCTACAGCACATCTGAGAAATAGACATTCGGTCCTTGTTTGAAAAGTTCCAGTGATTGGGAATCTGTTATCTCCAGAGTCAGCCTGTTTCACTATTGAATAGCTCTTAATGTAAATATTAACCCTACCAACAGTTCTTTAACTCCCAGGAAAACCATCTAGTTCTGCTCATGCTCTCCCTTCCATATTTTGGAGGCACATAAAAACTGGAAGGAAATGTGATTTTACTAATTTAGAGAATATTCTATTTATGATTTAGAAATTGAGAGAATAAGAATCATAAAAGGAATATTCTGAGCATTTTATTAAAGTTATTGAGAAAAAAGCACATTTTACCAGGGGATTCAGGTAATTTGTCTAGTTTGTGAGAACTAAATTAAAGAATTAAATCATTTGGGATGAAATAGAAGAAGGTTCAAACTGTACACTTAAAACAGAACATAGAGCAGACCTCAGAGGATTTATTCACTGGCTGGTGTGGTGGTTTCCATACTTCTCAACCCATAAAGGCCACAAAGAAAGTAAAAAGATCAGTGGGGAAATTCTGTTGGAATTGGGTATAATGGTAAATGGGAATTTGAAGATCTTCTGTGCCTCTTGTTCCAAGTTAATGTTTGGGTCAAGTATTAAGACCTAGAACTTGGGAATCCCACAGCTGGATGGACTTGTTGATGGAACAGGAAGGGGCAGAATAGGGAGGAGGTAATGCCTTATATAAGGAAAAGCCCAAGCTGAGAGATGCCAGAAATTTTGGGAGTGAGCATCTTGAGGTGGGCTGCTACTGCTAGAGAGAAAAAAACTGAGCACTGAACTGAGAATTGAGTAGAACTGAGAAATGAGAATGGAGGAGAACTAGGAGGAAGCATGGTTGTAGTGTCAGTCCTCTGTTTTAATGTTACTTTGTCAGATTCATATGCTAGTAGAGGAAAGTGCTATTGTTACAGAAGCCCTGGTACCTTGCTACTGGTTCAGAATCCCTGAAAGAGGATTTTCTTGCTGTATTTTTACAGAAATCCTGGAGGAGGGTCTTGCTGATGATTTCAGAGTTCCAGTGACTATACTGATGATTTCTGTTTATTCCTGTAATGGAAATGCAGATTTAAAGATCTTCCCTGTCCCTAGGCCCTTTGATTGTCTTAAGAGACTTTGATTGGCTTAAGAGACTCCGAAAACCTTCCTTGATTTGAAAATATATTCTGCCTCCTAATAAGCTGAATGTGGTCACATGGAGCCTATGGCAGGAGGCTTGGTTTTCAGGAATGCCCACAACTTGATGCTGTGTGATTGGGCAGTGGTCAAGAGGGCAGTTACATTCTCTGATCCAGGAGAAGGCTATATAATCTCTGTTGGGAGGCTTTGCTTTGGGGCTCACTTTGAGAAGTGTTGTGTGATTTGACCAGATGAGACTCTGGGCAGCTGTTGAGAGCCCCCCCGCTTTGAAAACCCAGATGTTGATGCTTCCCTCTCTGGTAACTGTGATTTGGTATTGATAATGGTTGAACAGTTTGGAAGCCTGTTTATTCAATCTGTCTGTATACTCTGAAGTTCGGGGTGCTGACCTTCTCCCCCTGAACTATATAATATATGTCTGATTGATTAAAGTGAGCTTGTTAATTGATTTTGAGTTGCTTTCCTTTACAAAATCAGATCTAAGAACCTGTGTTGGCAGTCACCCTGGTGATATTGGGGTGCTTGCTGCTACAATTCCTCAGACCTTGTTGTTGGTTCTATGCTAATTTCAGAGGTAGAAAGTGTATTGATGAGGATGCCAACAATGTGCATGAATGTCCTTGTGGCTTTGTTAAGCTTTGTCTTCCCAGGAACAGAAACTGTAAAGGACTTGAGGTGGATTAGACAGTGTGAGCTTCAGTTTGGAATATTAACTGGTCAAGGAGATGGAAAACAACGAGATGGTACCATGGGAGAGGAACCATGGAAGCAGAAAGCCTGCCTTGAGTCAAGATGAAAACACCTTTCCTTGGGTATTTAATGAAGACTAAGAAAATCATGAATTCCTAGGCGTGGAGAAGTTTGACCTTTACATTTAGATGATTGAGGTAAGGACTTATTAATTAAAAATAATTGGAAACTAATATCCTATTAAGAAGAAAGAAGACTTTTTGATTGAAGAGATTAAGACACTGTGACCCAGGGGTGGAAAACTTTTGACCTCTGTACTTTGTGCCTCCTTAAGAATGATTGGGTTACTAAATGAATATTATCATTTGTTTAAAACTATGTGACCACTTTGGTGAAAACTGTGTGGCCATTTTAGTGATAAGTTAAGTTATAACATTGTGAATGATGTACTTTTATTTCTGTGAATATTTTGCCTTAATTTGTTACTGAATAAATAGAAAGTCCACTATACTGGGTAAGCAGAACCTTGAAAATTGTTCACAGCAGCAGTCCTCTGGAAAGCTTCTGCTGCTTGGCTTTACACTGGGTGAGAGAAGGACAGGGTCCAGTCCCTGTTCCCAGGGTGGCAGTGTTGGCAGTGGCTGCTGCTGTGGCTACTTCCACGGCTTCAAGTCCATAGATAGTGGAGGGACTGAGCAACTGACCAGAGGGCAATTGCCAGAATCTTTTTTTGCTGTCATTGAATCAGGATACTATTGCTTTGCACTGCTTGGATCTGGGTCACAATCTTGGGTGACAGGCCTGGGGTGAGAAGCGCTGGCCTGGAAGTGCTGGTGTTGTTGAGGGTATGGACAGGCAGTCCTCCTCACAGTTTTGAGGCAGGTGCCTAGAAGAAGCTCTGACCATAGCTGTAGAAAACTCCAGAAAATTGGGACTCAGAACACACCACTCTGGAAGAAAAATTCTATCATGGCAAAGAGCTCAAAAGTCAAGTATTTGACTGGCAAGATGAGTATACACAGGAAGAGAAATCAGATTACAGAAACTTATTTTGTGACAAAGAGGATAAAAACATTGAACTAGAAAGAGACAACAAAGTCATAATTTCTGCATCAAAAGGCTGCAAGAAAAATATGGACTGGTCATAGGCCATGGAGTAGCACAAGAAGGATTTTGAAAATCAATTAAAAGAAGTAGAGGAAAAAATGGGAAGAGAAATCAGAGTGATGGAAGAAAAGCATGAAAAAATGAGCCAACAGCCCCACTGAAGAACAACAGACTAATTCAAAAGGCAAAAGAGGTCCACAAAGCAATGAGGAGAAGAATGCCTTTAGAATAAGAATTGGCCAGATGGAAAAGAAACTTCAAAAGATCACTGAAGAAAATAATTATTTCAAAATTAGACTGGAGCAGAAAGAAGTTAATGACTTTATGAGAAATAAACAAAAATATTGTAAAACAGTCCAAAAGAATAAAAAAATAGAAGGCAATATGAAACATCTCATTAGAAAAACCATTGACCTGGAAAAAAATGCAGGAGAGAAAATTTTAAAAAATTATTGGACTACCTGAAAACCATGATCAAAAAAAAAAAAAAGCCTAGACATCACCTTTCAAGAAATTATCAAGGAAGACTGACCTGATATTCTAGAACCTGAGGGTAAAATAGAAACTGAAAACCTCCATCAATCACCTTTTGAAAGAGATCCCAATAAGAAAACTCCTAGAACTATTGTAGCCAAATTCCAGAGGTCCCAGGCCAAGGAGAAATTATTACAAGCAGTCAGGAAGAAAAAAAATGAGTATTGTGGAAATACAGTCAGTATAACACAAGATCTATTAATTTCGACAATAAGAGATCAAAGGACTTGCAATATGATATTCTGGAGGTCAAAAGAACTAGGATTAAAACCAAGAATCTCCTACCCAACAAAACTGAGTATAATAGGTCAGGGGAAAATATGCCATTCAGTGAAATAGAGGAATTCAAAGCATTCTTGATGAAAAGATCATAGTTAAACAGAAATTTTTACTTTCAAATATAAGAAGAAAGAAAACGTACATACATACATGCATACACATATATACCTTCATACGTATATATCTCTACATATGTGTACATATGTGTGCACATGTATATCTGTATAGATGGGTGTATGTATGTGAATGCATATATCTATGTAAGTGTGAATGTGTACATGTATACACAGACAGAGGGCACAGGGTGAGTTGAATATGAAGGGATGATATCTAAAAAATAAAATTAAGAGGTGAAAGAGGAATATCTTGGGAGAAGGATAAAAGGAGAGATACCATAGGATAAATTAACTCACATAAAAGAAACAAGAGAAAGCTATTACAATGGATGCAAGAGCAGGGAGGTAAAAGGGAATGAGTCAACCTTACTCTCATTGCGTTTGGCTCAAGGAGGGAATAACATACATACTCAATTGGGTATCTTCCTCTACAGGAAAGTAGGGGGAAGGGGAAAAGAGGGGAGATGATAGAAGGGAGGGCAAATTGGGGGAGAGGGTAGTTAGAAGCAAACAATTTTGAAAAGGGACAGTGTCAAAGGAGAAAATTAAGTAAGTGGGGGGTGGGAATGATGGAGGGAGATAGAGGTAGTCTTTTACAACATGACTACTATGGAAATGTTTTGCATAACTACACATCTATAACCTATATTTGAATTGCTTGTCTTCCCAGTGCGGGTGGGTGAAGAGGAAAAAAGGGAGAGCATCTGGAATTTAGAGTTTTAAAGCAAATATTTAAAAAAATATTACATGCAATGGAGAAATGAGATATTCAGGCAATGGGGGTATAGAAATCCATCTTGCTCTACAAGAAAGTAATGGGTAAGGGAGTAAGGGGAGGAATGGAGGTGTATATGAGAGGGCAGATTAAGGGAAGAAATAATCAGTATGCTTTTCATCTTGGGGAGGGCATAGGGGAAAGATGGGGAGAAAACATGGAACTCAAAATCTTATGGAAATAAAGGTTGAAAAATAAAAATAAATTAATAAATTCTGAAAAAAACTACCTCCCTCAAAATAATGGCCAATTGTTTTTAATGATAAAAAGCAGGACATATAAGAGATTTGGTGAGGATCTAGAGAGAGGTTGGAAGATAAGGTCGATAAGGTCATTTCAATTTATTGAATCTGTGTAAGTTACGATATATATATCATATATATATATATCCTTATTATATATCTATATCCTTAGAGTAAAAAGAAAAACCCTTTAAGGGAAAAGGGGGTTTATAATGTTGGCTTTTGTGGGATAAATTATTCAGCTTCTACCTAGTTCTTTCTTTTCCTTACCCTGTTTTCTATGTGGTAATACAAAGTAGGTTTGACAAATCAGATAGTAATTATAAAGGGTAAGTGACAGGCTAGTTTTGAAATAATGTGTTGCCTTTTCATAGAAATAGAAGAATTGGATGGGTTGTATGGTCTTCTGATTCTCTCAATTATCCATGCCTTAGGACAATCCATCCACTCAGCCTAAGCATCCATCAACAGGCACCGGGTGACAGCTAACAAAATTGCAAGCAGAGTGCCTATGAGGAATTAATCAGCAGCTATAGATGGTTTGAATTTTTATACCAATTCTGTGACAGAAAACATTACAAGAAAAAGACTCATTTTATTTCAATCCACAAATTCCCTCTCAGGTTACTCTAAACATAATTTTTATCAAAAAGCTACAATGAAGTGAATCTCTTGATTTTCTGGACAAGAAATTCTCACTAACTCCCATAGAGCAGTTGTTTCATATATGTAATACCTAAAGACTAAATATGGAATAAAGTGCCCAGTAAAGAATTAAAATTTCAAAAGTAATATATAAGTGTTTCAAGGTTCAACATATATTTCTTTTGGAATGACTATCATATTAGGGTATGAATAAGCTCCAATATATTAGTCCATAGGAATTATGGCTAAGTCTGGGTCCATGAAGTGAATGAGATATGGAAAATTTAACATACTGGTGGCCATTCAAACAAATGTTTCTTTATATTTGAGCACTCAGTTTCTTTATGGATGTCTAACAAATATTCATTGAGGACCTACTAAATACCCCACATTGTGCTAGACTTGAATAGAAAGGGAAAATGAATGACTTTTCCTTAAAGCTATCATATTATATTAAAAATATTAGAGATAGAGGAATAAATGGAACCTTCCTTTAAAAAAGCATCTACCTAAAACCATCATCAAGTATTATATGAAATGGGGATAAGCTAGATGCACTTCTATTAAAGATCAGTGGAGAAACCTGGATGTCTATTATCACCAGTGTTATTCAATATGGTACTAGAAATGTTAGCTTTAGCAGTAAGAGAAGAAAAGAAAAAGAAGGAATTAAAAAAGGCAAAGAAGAAACTAAGTTATCACACTTTGTAGATGATATTATGATATATGTTAAGTATCTTAGAAAATCAAGTAAAAAATTACTTGAAACAATAAACAAATTTACCAATGTTGCAGAATATAAAATAAATTGGCATAAAGTATTTTCACATTTATATATTTCTAACAAAGCCCAACAGCAAGATATAGAAAGAGAAATTCAATTTAAAGTTACTGTATACTTTACATAATATTTGTGAGTCCACCTGCCAAAATAAACCCAGGAATTATATGAACACAATTACAAAATACGTTTTATACAAATGAAGTCAGATCTAAATAATTTTTAAAAATCAATTGCTCGAGGATTTGTGGGGGCGGAGCCAAGATGGCGGAAAGGAAGCAGTAACCTCGCTGAGCTCCTCTGTCACTAAGTCCAAAAGGGTAAATCTGAGCAGATTCCGGAGTGACGAAGCCCAGTGGAAGACAGAGTGTGGCAGAATCCAGCACAGGAGGTTGCCCAGAGTGCCCGCACAGGTCGAGCGCAGAGCGCGTGGGGTCTGCACAGCTCAGACCTAAGAGCAGGCAAGCAGACTACACCAGAGAGAGAAAAAGCCCCA
>WOXC01010341.1:0-23984 GCA_011680675.1 Gymnobelideus leadbeateri | reverse complement strand
TTTATAATCCAGAAGGGGGGGCGGAGCCAAGATGGTGGAGTAGAAACAGCTCATCCAAGCCACTCTGCCCCCAGATTCTCCCCAAACTATGTAAAAGGGGACTCAACAAATTCTGGAGCCCCAGCACCCACAGAACGACACAGAGAAGCTAACCTCCCGCTGAGGACAGCCCAGCAGCCCTGCAGGAAGGACCAGCGCAGCGGTCTGGGACCTGGCAGCGCGCAGCGTGCAGAGCACAGGAGCCGAGCTGAGCCCAGGTCCTCGTGAGCCGAGGTTTTAGCCCCAGGGCGGCAAGGCCAGCAGCCAGCTGGAGGAACCCCAGAACACCCACAGCTGTGGCGACTCCAGAATTATCAACATAGACTTGCCTAGGACAAAGTAAGAGGTTAGTGTCCTATGGACTTTGGGAACAGTATTTAGGGATTGCGTCGGCTCCCTCCCCTGGGGGCTAGAAGCTGCTGAGGACAAACGCCATTTTGTAATTTTCAGAGGCAGCTCCAGCTCCCAGCCTGCAAATTTGAAGGGAGATCCAGCGATCAGTCTTGGGGGGTAATCGCTCTTGCTTTAACCTCCCTGGATCTGGATTGTGATCTAGGGTGGAAGTCGTGGGTGGGTTTATAGCTTGCCAGAAATGGAAGTTGCCCCCCACACGTTCGGGACGAAAATTCCTCTATCTGGCCTTAAAGCCATAGTGTGGCAACAAGCCCAAAAGTCAAGCAATTAAGTGGCAACATGCCAAGGCAAAGGAAACAGAAAAATGTAACCCTAGACTCCTATTTTGGGGCATAGAGCGGGAAAAGGACTGTGAGGTCAGAAGTCCTGCTCCAAAAGTCCCAGGGGAAAACATGAGCGGGTTGCAGGCCATAGAGGACCTTAAGAAGGACTTTAAAAATCAAATAAGAGAAGTGGAGGAAAAATTGGGAAGAGAAATGAGAAGGATGCAGGAAAAGTATGAAATGAGGGTCAACAGCCTGACTGAGGAAAACAACACCTTAAAAAATAGACTAACTCAAATGGCAAAGGAGGCCCAAAAGGGCAATGAGGAGAAGAATGCCTTAAAAAGTCGAATTTGCCAGATGGAAAAAGAATCTCAAAAGTTCACTGAGGAGATTCATTCCTTCAGAGTTAGACTGGAGCAAATGGAAGCTAATGACTTTATGAGAAATCAAGATGCTGTTAAGCAGATCCAAACAAATGAAAGATTAGAAGGCAATGTGAAATATCTCATGGGAAAAACCACTGACCTGGAAAATAGATCCAGGAGAGACAATTTAAAAATTATTGGACTACCTGAAAGCCATGATCAAGGAAAGAACCTAGAAATCACCCTTCAAGAAATTCTCAAGGAAAACTGCCCTGATGTTTTAGATCCAGAGGGCAAAATAGAGGTTGAAAGAATCCACCGATCACCTCCTGAAAAAGATCCCAAAAAGAAAACTCCCAGAAATATTATAGCCAGGTTCCAGAATCCCCAGATCAAGGAGAAAATACTACAAGCAGCCAGGAAGAAACAATTTCAATATTGTGGAAACACAATCAGAATAGCACATGACCTGGCAGCTTCTACACTGAGGGATCGAAAGGCATGGAATATGATATTCCAGAGGGCAAAAGAGCTGGGAATGAACCCAAGGGTCACCTACCCAGCAAAACTGAGTATTTTGTTTCAGGGAAAATATGGTCATTCAGTGGAATAGAGGACTTTCAAGCATTCTTGAGGAAAAAACCAGAATTGAATAGAAAATTTGGCATCCAGACACAAGAAGGAAGAGATGCCTGAGAAGGTAATCAGGGAAAAGAAATCAAAAGGAACTTATCAAAGTTGAACTATTTACATTCCTATATGGAAAAGCAATAACTGTGACTGATGATATCTTTCTCACTATGAAAATAATGGAAGAGGGGGTGTGGTCATATGAATACATATGTGAATGTGTGTGTATATGGTTACAGTTATATGGAAAGAGGGCATAGGTTGAATTTGTTGGGAAGGGAGAATACTCAAGGGATGAAATTATGAGGTGAGAGGAAAGTGGCAAGAGGAGATGGGGAGAGACAGGGTAGGGTAAACTATCCCATGTAGAAGAAGCAAGGGGAAGTGGTTGCAAAGGAGGGGGAGAATAAGGAAGGCTAAAAAGACAAAACCACATTCCCATTGAATTTGGTTCAGGGAAAAAATGACATACATACTAAATGGGATATCTCAACCTGCAGCAGGATAGGGGGAAGGGGGATGAGAGGAGGGATGATGGATGGGAGGGCATCCTTGGGGTGAGGGGAGGTTGGAAGTACCCGCTATAGAAGAGGGACAGGATCATGTAGGGAATGGACCAGGTGGGGAGTGGGATGAGTGGGAGGGAATTATAAGCAGCCTTGTACAATATATCTACTATGATAATGTTTTGCATAGCTAGACATGTACAACATATACTGAATTACTTATCTCCCAAGAAGGAATGGGTGACAAGGGAGGAAGGAAATGGATCTGAAATTCGAGGTCGTAACATTAAATGTTTCAAATATATATAAATGCTATTATTAATACTCTTTCGCTTGTAATAGGGAGATAAGATGTGCAGGCATTGGGACACAAAGACTCACCTTCCTCTAATGGAAAAGTCGATGGGGGTATGGGAGAAGGTATGGGAGAGAGCAGATTGGAGGAAGCGATATCTTGTGGGACTACTATTCCGGGAGGTCGGGTAGGGGAATAATGGGGGGGAAATGATTGTAACTCAAAATCTGGCGGAAATGAATGATGTAAAACAGAAGTTAATAAAGCATTTGTTTAAAAAAAATAATCCAGAAGGGGAAGCTGTGATCACTGAAACCTGATGTGGCTTTATCCAGAAAAGATCATTTCCTTTTTCTGAAAAGGTAACTGGCCCAGTTGTAGAGGCATCAGAGAGTGATGGATAGAGAAGTAGCCTCAAAGTCAAAAAGACCTGAACTTGAGTCACACCTCTGACATATACCAGTTATATGAACTGAGGCAAATAATTTAAACTCTCTGCAACCCAGGCAGTTCTCTAATATTACAGATTTAAGAATCATCACCAATCTGCACTGGTAGAGCTTCTTAATTAGGAATTCTCAATGCCAATAAAATCAGATTTGGTTTGGCTCCACTCCTATCCTCACACACACCAATTAAGAGCATGCTGTCACTGGAGTTCACCTGGATTTTAACAAAGTATTTGATAATATTTTTTCATGTTATTCTTATGGACAAGGTGATTAGATATGAGTTAGATAATAGCACAATTAGGTGGATTTGAAATTGCTTGAATGGCTGGACCCCTAAAACAGCCAGCAGTTGACTCAATGCCAACTTGGAGTTTCTGATGGAGTGTCCCAGGAATCTGTGTTTGGCCCCTTGCTGTTCACAGTTTCTATTCATGACTTGGATGAAGGGATAGATGGCATGCTTGCTAAATTACTAATGACACAAAATAGGGTGGGCTGACAAAACATGTTGGATGACAGCAGCAGGATCCAAAAATATCTCAATAAACTAAGATCTAATCAGATGAAATTTAATAGAGATAAATGTGAGGCTCTACATCTAGTTGCAGCAAATCAAATTCACATGCATATGATGAGAAAGACAACATTTCTTAAGTGAGGAAAAATTCTGGCTTACAAGATCTGTAAGAGTCCACAGTATGGTAGGCAAAAAAAAAAAAAACTATAATCTTGGGATCCCTTGTGACAAGTGAAGTATACTCAACAGAGGGAGCTTATAAGATTGCTACACTCCAACCTGGTTAGAATATATCTGTAAAAAAGAGAAAGGAAAGAAAGAAAGGAAGGAACGAACGAACGAATGAATGAACGCACGAACGAACGAAGGAACAAACGAACGAAGGGAGGAAGAGAGAGAGAAAGAGAGTGAAAGAAAGACAGAGAGAAAGAAAGAGAGAGGGAAAGAAAGGGAGAGAGAGATAGAGAGAGAAAAGAAAGAAAGAAAGAAAGAAAGAAAGAAAGAAAGAAAGAAAGAAAGAAAGAAAGAAAGAAAGAAAGGAAAAGAAAAAAAGAAAGAAAGAAAGAAAGAAAGGAAATAGAGTGTTAGGTGGAACCGTGGATAGAGCACTGACCCTGAAATCAAGAGAACCTGAGTTCAAATTCAGCCTTAAACACTTACTAGCTGTGTCATCCTGGGCAAGTCACATAACTCCTGCTGCCTTCAAAAAATAAAATAAAGAACATATCTGTAGTATTGTGTTGAGTTCCAGGTGCCATGTTTTAGAAAGGATACTGATAAGCAGTAGGGTGCCCAGAGGAGAATAACAAGAATGGTGAGGTTCCTTTAAACCATACCATATCCTATTAGGACTTTTTGAAGGATTTGGGAATGCTTAGGTTGGACAAAAGATTTAGGAGATATTATGATTTTTTTAAGATTTAAAGGAGTGTCATGTAAAAGAAGGATTAAACTTGATCTGCTTGGCCTCAAAGGGCAGAACAAGAAGTGAGTTAACATTTCATAGGAAGAGCTTTACAAGAAAAAGCTTCCTAGCAATCAGAGCTATCCAACAGTAGAATGACATCACATATATTGTTTAATTACATAACTCTGAGTTCCTGTCTGGTTTGGTGCTTGCAAGGGCACTATCTTGGACAGGTCTTGGAACACTACATATATTGCATGACAAAAGAACTGGAGTTGTAGCCAAAAATATCATAATGTAATGTTAATGGGATTTAAGATCTTCCCTGCCCATTAATAAGCCTCAGGTGGAGCCCATTAAGGGAAGCTTGCTTAAGGGAGGCTTTCTTGTAGGAAGGCTTTCTCACCTATTGCTAATTTCTAATTAGGCATTGAGTCAGGAGGGTTGAGATGCCTTCTGGCTCTGAGAATGCTCAGAGTTGGTGCTTTGCTTTGGTGGCTCACTTATGAGAAGGATCTTGTGATTCCCTGGCCAAGATTCTTCATGGCCATATGTTCAGAACTTCCCAACTGTTCAGATATAAAGGCTTTCTCCATCCAGGGATGTATGTAAAATGTATAGCAGCATTGCTTTGATTCAGACAGTCAAAGCCCTGTCTGTTGGTCTTTATTTCTCTGCTTGTGTTTTCTCTGTTTGTATTTTCTCTGAAAGTTCAGGGTGCTGACTTTTACCCTGAACTAGTGAATGTAATTAAAAAAGATTGTTGACCCCTTAAGCAGCTATCTTTCCTAATAAAGCAGATCTAAGAATCTGTGCTAGCAGTCATCCTGGGTATGCCAGTGTAGTTGCCACTACACATACCCAGCAAAGGTAAGCATAATCCTGAATGAAAAAAAATTTAATGAATTGCCAGACTTTCAGGATTTTGTTAAAAAAAAAAAAGCAAAAAAAAACTTTGAACTTAGAAGATTTGATATATAAGATCCAAGAGAAATATAAACTATATATCAAAAACTAATTAGAAGGGACTCAATAAGGAGAGATTGTTCATATGAGGAAATATAAAATGTATATCTAAGAATGTTATTAGTAATTGGGTAGTTTGAAAGAAATACTGGAGTAGATTTGAGTATAATGTGATTGTAAAAAGTAAAACTGTTTAGGAAAAAGGTGAAAAGAGTAATTATCTTATACAAATGAGGCATGAGAGGAAAAGCAAGAACTGACACAGAAGAATTAAATGGGGGAGGAGGGCTGGACTTCTGGAACCCTACTTTCATTGGGAGTGGGTTTAACATGTATAGGTATAAAAGTCTCCTGAATTCATAAAGAAACAAAAGACTAAGGATATAGGGAGGAGGAGAAGATAAGGGAGGGATTTTTAAAGGGCACTGTGAAAGAATAGGATAAAGGGTAGGGTATAGAAGGGTGGTTAGATTAATGAGAATGGGAGGATAAGGAAGGATCCTTTGGGGGAAGGAGTTGGTTAAGTAATAGGAGAACAAAATAGTCAGTAGAAGTAAAGTAGAGGAGACAGGAGGGCTAGGAAATAAACATAAAACAAACATAAATGATCAGGAGTAGAGTTGATTAGGGGGGAAAAAAGCAGGGGTAGTAATCATGATCTCAGGCAAAGTTAAAGCTAAAATAGAATTAATCAAAAGAGAAAGAGGGAAACTATACTATATGTTGGCCATATTAATCAATACTGTTTAAGATTATTTACAATAACTAGAGCATAAGTTTTGAATATTGCTGTGGTGTAGGAAATAATGAGTTGGTGAACTTAGAAAAATATGGACAGACTTGGACTTATGAAGGAAGACGTTATCTACCTTCAGGGAAACAGAGGTCAAATAAGTATAGTATGGTCTTACACAGGTAGCTATGAATAAATAAGTCTATATATGAATATGATTATAGCTATCTAAGTATATGAATATGTACGTAAGTATATGTATGTGTATACATATTGTAATAGTAATGAAACTTAAAGATCCCCCTATACTGGCTTGGTTTTCAGGTTGAGTATTGAAACCCAGAGCTTGTGAATCCCACTTATGGGATGGACTTGTTGACATGAAAAGAGAGGGCTGAACTGGGAGGAGCTGGTGCTGTGGATTTAGAGAAGGCCCAAGCAGAGAGAGAGGCAGAAGAACTTTTGAGAGCAGCATTGTGGAGGCAGAGAGAGAGAGAAAGGATTGCTGAGAGCCAGTTGGAGCTTCCCAGGACTTTTGAGAGCTGCCTAGTTGTGAGGAGATATGGCTGTGATGACAGTATTTTGTCTGTTTTGATGTTTTGCCAGATTCGTCCACTGGTCAAGGACAGTGCTGTTGTTGCAGAGGTCCTGGAATCTTGCTGTTGGTTCAGAAGCCCTGAAGAAGGATTTTCTTGTTGTATGTTTACAGAAATCCTGGAAGAGGGTCTTGCTGATATTTTCAGGCATCCTGAGACCATTCTGCAGGCAGAGAGTGAATTAATGAGGACACTGGCAATGTATATTGTGACTTTGTTAAGCTTTATCTTCCCAGGAACAGATTGTTAAGAACTTGCCTCGGTACAGGATGAAGAAAAGACGTCTCTTTGGGTACTAAATTTTGTGATGGAAGCCTGGCCTGCTGAGATGGAGGTCACCTTTTGGTGCTTTAATGCCCAGATCAGGTGAAGGAGTCACCAGTTCCAAGGGAACCAAGAGCCTCATCTGCCATTCAAGAACAACAGCAACAGAAGAAGAGCCAAAAAGAAGAAACCCTGAAACTATACAAAATAATAAAAAACAACAGAAACAGAAAATGAGTGAAACAAACCAGGCAAGAGACATGGAAGCAAACACCAATGAAAAGCCACCAAATCACCCTAAAGTAACTGAAACATCCGATGACATGCAAGAAAAAACAGGAAAAAAAGATGTAAAAGAATTAGATTCAGTAGTGCCAGACCTTAAACTATATTATAAAATGAGAGCATTGCTGAACTGTAAAAAGGATAATTTTGATTATTTTAAATAAAAATTTTCTTATATAAATAAAACCTATGTAGATAGGAATAGAAGGAATGCAGAAAATTGGGGGCAAACTTTAACAGTTAAGTGATTAGATAGGATGCAATTGGGTTGGAATATTGCTGTGATATAGGAAATGATGAGCTAGTTAATTTAGAAAAACACAGAAAGACTTGGACTTATGAAGGAAGATGCTATCCACCTTCAGAGAAACATTATAGGAGGATATAAGCATTTTATATGTGTGTATGAGTATATGTGTGTGTGTGCATGTGCATAGATGTATGTTTATAGATACTTGTGTATATGAATATATATTCATGCTTAATAGTAGCCTTCTTTACAGTGGTAGGTGAGGAAGAGGAAGAAATAAAGTAAAAAGAGAACAAAAGAAAATCAACAAGGAAGTAAAGAAAAGCTGGGCAACTTTGTAAACAATGTATAGTATTTATTATATAGGTTTTCTTGAAATGGAAACATTGTTTTATATTGAATCTTCTCTTGTGGTCTGCTGTGTACATGATAATTTTGTTTTCTCATTTTATATTTAAGTTGAAAATGAAAAAAATATTTCCTAATAAAGCTAAAGAAAGAGATATTTTAAAGAAGCAAACGGTTATTTTAAAAATCATATAAGGTAGAGGAAAATTGAGAAAAGAACTGAGAGCTATTCAAGAAAATTATCACAAAACAATTAACAGCTTGGTTTTCTTTTAAAAGGCAAAAAAAAAAAATTACTGGAGAAAATAATTCCTTAAATATCAGAATTGGCCAAGTGGTAAAAGAAATACAAAACCTCACTGAAGAAAATTACACTTTTTTCCCCCAATTTATTTATTTATTTTTAGCTTTCAACATTCATTCCCAGAAGATTGGGGGTTACAAATTTTTCTCCCTGTCTCTCCCCTACCCCCCAAAATAGCGAGCCTACTAAATACCCCTTCCCCCAACCTGTTCTCTCTTATATCTTCCCTCATCCCCCACCCCAATTTTCTAGTAGGGCAAGATGGATTTCTATACCCTAGTGCCTGTTTATCTTATTTTCCAGTTGCATGTAACATGCATTAACATTTGTTTTTTGAAACTTTGAGTTCCAGAGTCTTTCCCTTCTTCCCTCCTAACCCACCCCCTCTGGGAAGACAAGCAATTCAACATAGGTTGTATATGTGTAGTTACACAAAACATTTCCACAATAGTTACATTGTGAAAGACTAACTATATTTTCCTCCATCCTATCCTGTCCCCCACTTATTCTACTTTCTACTTTGAGCCTGTCCCTTTTCAAAAGTGTTTCTAGGGGCGGCTAGGTGGCACAGTGAGTAAGAGTGCTGGCCTTGGAGTTGGGATGATCCGGGATCGAATCTGGCTTCAGAAAATGAGTACCCACACATAAATAATGACTAGCTGTGTAACCTTGAGCAAGTTACTTAACCCCAATTGCTAAAAAAAAAAGGGGGGGCGGCTAGGTGGCGCAGTGAGTAAGAGCGCCAGCCTCAGAGTTGGGATGACCCGAGATCGAATCCGGCCTCAGAAAATGAGCACCCACACATAAATAATGACTAGCCGTGTAACCTTGAGCAAGTTACTTAACCCCAATTGCTTTAAAAAAAAAAGTGTTTCTAACTACCCTGTCCCCCAGTCTGCCCTCCCTTCTATCACCGCCCCTTATCACCTTCCCCCGCTGCTTTCCTGTAGGGTAAGATACCCAATTAAATGTGTATGTTATTCCCTCTTTAAGTCAAATTCAAAGAGAGTAACATTGTCCCATTCCCTTTCACCTTCTTGCTCTTCCCCTCCATTGTAACAGTGTTTTCTTGCCTCTTTTATATGAGATAATTTAACGTAATCTATCTCTCTCTTTCTCCTTCTCCCAATATATTCCTCTCTCACCTCTTAATTTTATTTTTAAGATACCATCCCTTCATACTCAACCCATCCTGTGCCTGTTGCCTATGTATACATGTACACACTTATGCACACACTCACATTTATATTTATACACACATACACCCTCCTATATATATATAAATATATGTATGTATACGTATATACACATATATTCCCTTCAACTATCCTCATATTGAGAAAAATCTAATGTTACAATTATCATTTTTCCATATAGGAATGTAAATAGTTCAACTTTAATAAGTTCCTTATGATTTATTTTTCCTGTTTACCTTTTCACACTTCTCTTGCTTCTTGTAATTGAAAGTAAAATTTTCTGTTCAGCTCTGGTTTTTTCATCAAGAGTGCTTCAAAGTCCTCTATTTCATTGAATGACCATATTTTCCCCTGAAGCATTATACTCAGTTTTGCTGGGTAGGTGATTCTTGGTTTTCATCCTAGCTCTTTTGACCTCCAGAATATCATATTCCAAGTTCTTCAATTCCTCAGTGTAGAAGCTGTCAGATACTGTGTTATCCTTTTATGTTTCCACAATATTCAAATTATTTCTTCCTGGCTGTTTGTAATATTTTCTCCTTGATCTGGGAATTCTGAAACCTGGCTATAATATTCCTAGGAGTTTTCTTTTGGGGATCTTTTTCAAGAGGCTATTGGTGAATTCTTTCAAATTCTATTTTGCCCTCTGGTTCTAGAATAGGGCAATTTTCCCTGAGAATTTCTTGAAGGATGATTTCTAGGTTCTTTTTTTGATCATAGTTTTCAGGTAGTCCAATAATTTTTAAATTATCTTTCCAGGTCAGTGGTTTTTCCAGGGAGATAGTTCACATTGTAGTCTACTTTTTCATTTGTTTGGATCTGTTGTTTAATAGTTTAATAGTATCTTAACTGTTTACTTGTTTAATAGTATCTTGACTTCTCATAAAGTCATTAGCTTCCAATTCAGTGAGTTTTTGAAATTCCTTTTCCCTCTGGCAAATTCATCTGTTTAATGCATCCTTCTCCTCATTGGCTTTTTGGACCTCTTTTTCCATTTGAATTAGTCTATTTCTTAAGGTGTTATTTTCTTCGGATTTTTTTTTTGGGGGGGGTCTCTTTTAGAAGGATGTTGACTCGCTTTTCATGATTTTCTTACATCATTCTCATTTCTCTTCCCAGTTTTTCCTCCACTTCTCTTACTTGATTTTCAAAATCCTTCTTGAGCTCCCCCATGGCCTGTGAGCAGTTCATATTTTTCTTGGAAGATTTTGAAGCAAGCATTATGACTTCATTGTCCACCTCCAGTTCCATGCTTTGATCCTTTTTGTCCCCCAAAAAAGGATTGTATGGTTTGATTTCACTTCCTCATCTTGACAATCACTTGATTTTTTTAACTTTTTACCATGGTAGAACTCTTTTATTTTCTCTTTGGTGTTTATGGGTTAAGGTGTCTGGAAACCACCACAGCTGCTGGTGATTCATTCTCCTGAAGTCTGCTCTGGCTGGTCGGGGCACTGGTCTGGCCTCCCTAGGGCTGGAATCAGGGCTCATTGGGGACTGTACTTGGCTCCCAGGGTGCTGCAATAGACCTTTCCTGTTGGCCTGCCAGGCTGCCTTCAGTGGGAGATTTGTTTCTCTCTGTTTCTTTGTTGGTTCTGTAGCTTTAAATTTTGCTTAGAGTCATTTTTTTAAAAGCAGTTGGGGTTAAGTAACTTGCTCAAGGTTGCACAGCCAGTTATTTTTGTGTGGGTGTTAAGTATCTGAGGCCAGTACTGATCCCAGGTCTTCCCAACTCTGGGCTGGCACTCTTACTCACTGTGCCATCTGGCCACCCCTAGAATCATTTTTACAGGTATTGGAAATGGTTGAAGCTGGAGCCCAGGCCAAGTTTCTGCTTTTACTCTGCCATCTTGGCTCTACCCCTCAAGAAAATAACTTTAGAAATTAGAATTGGTCAAGTGGAAGCCAATAGCTCCATGAGACATCAAAAAACAATAAAACTAAGTCTAAAGAATGATGAAAAAAAACAAGAAAACATGAAATATTGCCACCAGAAAACTAACTGGCCTGGAAAATAAATTGAAGAGAGAAAATTTAAGAATTATTGGGCTATCTGAAGTAGTGACCAAAAAAGAGCCTTCACATGGAGCAACTGTCAGGATCACATAAGATTTAGCAGCTACCACTAAGAAGAAACAGAGGACTTGGAATATGACATTCTGGAAGGCAAAGGAGCTAATATTACTAACAAGAAAAACTTGCCCACCCAAAACTGAGTATAATCCTACAGAGGAAAAATGGACATTTCATCAAGCATTCTTAATGAAAATATCAGAACAGAATAGATAATTTGACACAAACATATGATTCAGAAGTATAAAAAGCTAAGCATGAGTGAGAAATCATAAAGGACTTAAGGTAAAATTGTTTACATTCCCAAATTGGAAAATGATAACTCTCTCATCATTAGGGCAGTTAAAAAGAGCCTACTTAGAGGGAAAGGGTGTGAGTCTATATTATATCACAATGACCTCAAAAGAAGAATGGAAAGGGTATAAAAGGGGGATGCACTGAAGGAAGAAGGAAGGGAAAGGAAGGATGAAAAAAGCTATCTCACATAAAAGAGATGTTCAAGGAAAAGTTTTTATAATGGAGGGGAAAATGGGAGGGGGTGTGGGCAACACATATCTTACTCTCATCTGAACTGATTCAAGGAGGGAAGAATATATATACACAGAGAATTGGGCATAGAAATTCTTACCCAATAGGGAAGTAGGAGAGGAAGGGACTAAAAGAAAGACAATTGGTAGATTAAGGGAGGAGTGGTCAGAAGTGGTCAGAAGTGGTTAGAAGTAAAATAGATTTTTGAGAAGGGAGAAAGGTAAAAAAAAAAAAAAGGGATAAATAAAAGAGAATAGGATGGAGAAATATACAGCACTGTGAATGGGATGAACATAAAAACAAAGAGGGGAGAAGAACAGATAAGAGGCCAGAATCCAAAAATATGTTGCTTATAAGAAACACACTTTAAATAAAAAGACATACACACAGAGTTTAAGGAACTGGAGCAGAATCTGTTATGCTTCAGGTGAAGTAAAAAAGACAGGGGTAGCAATCATGATCTCATACAAAGCAAAAGCAAAAATAGACCTAATTAAAGATAATCAGGGAAACAATATTTTGTTAAAAGGTTTTATAGATAATATCAAAACTGAAGATATGTACAGTGTATGGCATAGCATCCAAATTCTTGAAGGAAAAGTTAAATAAATTACAGGAACCATTTCTTTATTTTTAATAAAGCTGAATTGGGTTAAAGGGGTCACATGGTGATATTAAGTGCTGAGCAACCCACATTAGAGGTTGACCTAGGCAGCTGTCCAAATCTGGATAATCTCATATTGTGAATCAACACTGGGTGAATTTCAGAGATTATCCAGTTGTTACTTCTCATTTCAGTCTTTATAGGTATCTGACCAATTTTCTAACTGTCCTTTTCCCTATTCATTTGTGGGAATCTTCATCTTTTAGGTATAAACCTCACAGTGCCAACTTGCTTTCCAAAATGGCTGTACCCATCCACAGGTTTACCAATAGTGCATCAATGTATCTGTTTACCCACAGCCCTTCCAATATTTATAATTTTCTTTTTTTGCTACTCTGATGGGTACAAAATGGAATCTCAAAATTGCTTTAATTTGCATCTTTCTAATAAGTAGTGACTTGGAGTATTTTTTTCATATGTCTAAAGATAAACTGGAGTTCTCCCCTTGAGAACTATTTATATCATTAGACTCTTTATTATTAAAGGAGCAGCTCCTTTTCTTATACATTTGAATCAGTTCTCTCTGTGAGTGTACATGCATGTATGTATGCATGTGTGTGTATATGTATGCACCTTTATCAGAGGAATGCTGCAAAGATGTTTTCCCCTGTTAACTGTTAACCTTTTGAACTTGGATTTATTAGTTTGTGCAAAAACTTTTTTTTTTTTTAAGTTATGTTAGGGCAGCTATGTGGTGCAGTGAATGGAACACCGGCCCTGGAGTCAGGAGGGCCTAAGTTCAAATGTGGCCTCAGAGACTTAACACTTACTAGCCATGTGACCTTGGGCAAGTCACTTAACCCCACTTTCCCTGCTTTCCCCCTCCAGAAAACAAATTTTAAAAAAGTTATGTGGTCAAAATTAAGTATTTTATCTTTTGCAATCACATCTATTCCTTGTTTGGTCATGAACTTTTCTGCTATTGATAGATGTGATAGGTAGTGTTTTTTCCACATTCTTCTAAATTTTTAATGATATGAACTTTTATATGTATACCACATACTCATTGGGAACTCATCTGGGTATAAGATTCAAGGTATTGGTCTAAATCCAATTTCTCCCATGTTGCTGTACAATTTTAATAGCAATTTTTGTCAAATAGTAAGACATTATCCCAGAGCAGAGATCTTTGTAATATATTTGGTTCTGTATGTTAAGTAACTAATCTGTTCCATTGATCATCTGTCTATTTTTTAGCCAGCCTCAGATTGTTTTAATAATTATGACTTCATAATACAGTTTGAGATCTGGAAGTGCTATGTCCTCCTTGTTCCCATTTCTTTTTGTTATTTCTCTTAAGGTTCTTTGAGCTTTCTTTCCTTCATATAAATTTTGTTTTCTTTTTCTAGTTCTATAAAGCAATCTTTTGGTAATGTGATTGTTATGGCATTGAATTAGTAAATTAATATGTTGTCACTTTGTTATATCAACTCATCCTACCCATGAGCAATTAATATTTGCTCAATTATTTGTCTTTATTCCTCTAGATAGTATATAGTTGTATTTTATTTATTTTTATTATTTATTATTTGTATTATTTGTCTGTGGGTGTGTGTTTCTTGAAAGGCGGTGCCAAAGTATTTTATAAATTTTGTTGTTATTTTAAATAAAATTTCACTATATCTTTCTATAGGGTTTTATTTGTACAATGTAAAAATGCAGGTGATTTACAGGGATTAATTTTATTTCCTGCAAGTTTGCTTAAGTTACTAATTATTTCTCTTAATTTTAGTGAACTCTCTAGGATCCCTTTAAGTATATCATCATATCAGCAAAGTTTCTTCTTTAACTATGATTAGTTCCCTTAGTTTCTTTCCTTTTCTTTTTTCTTTTTTAATCTTCCTACTATTTAGCATTTCTAGTATTATGTCAAATAGAAGTGATGACAATGGACATCCTTGTTTCACCCCTAATTTTCCTTGAAAGGATTCTGGTTTACCTTCATTACATATAATGGTAGCTCTTGGATCTATCTCTATCTATATGTAACTTATCATTTTAAGGAAAAGTCCATTTATTCCTGTATGGTTTATTATAGCAACAATCTCTCTCGCCTTCATACATCAAGACTGAAAGCTATTTGTACATGGAAATGCTTGCTGGTTATGCTTCTGTAAGATCAGGTTCCTTTCTGGTAGGAGACCAGGCAAATTTTTCTGAAGCCAAGTCATTGGAGAGCTCCAAAAATAAGGATATCATCAACCTACAGGTATGCTATTGGTATTAACGACTAACTGCAACATTTTTAAACTAATGAGTGGTTAAAAAAAAGACAAGTCATAACGAAAGTAATTTAGAATGTGTGGCTTAATAGACTGTAGAAGTCCCATCACAGTTCAGTAGTAAGTACCTGGGTATACTGTATTCACTTTGCAGACCACCTCTTTCTGGCATTTACTCTTTTTTTTCCCATCCCTGCTGTTCGCTCCCCAATGTTCTTCTTTCCCACCAACCAACAGCCCAGAGATATGTTCTGCATGTGTTTTGTGACCTTGAAGCTTCATAAATAAGAAATAGAATCACAGTTTCATCTTGAGAACATAGCACGATGCATGATTTACAAACTCACAGTTAAAGCCAAATCTTAGGAATTCCATCAGCTGCTGATTTGTGAAATGATTAAATTAAAAATCTTTAATAGAAGATTTTGGGGTGGGGTTTGCCATTCTCATCTCTGTCTTCCCTACACTTAATGCTTTACAATTCTTTCTCCACAGACTGGAAAGGATATGCCTGTCTTCATTTTCTGCACTAAGTAAAACCACAATACACAGAGCTCCAAACTTGGAGCTCAGGAAGACCTGCTTTCAAATCCCTCCTCGGACATTTACTAGCTGAGTGACCCTGGGCAAGTCACTTAACCTCTGCCTTAGTTTCTTTATCTGTAGGAGAGATAATAATAGCACCTATCTCTCAGGGTTGTCATGCAGATAAAGTGAAATAATATTTGTAAATGAGTTCAAATCCCTCCTCAGATACTTACTAACTAAATGACCCTAGGCAAATCACTTAACCTCTGCCTTGTTTCTTTATCTGTAATGGAGATAATAATAGCACCCATCTCTCAGGGTTATCATACAGATAAAGTGAAACAATATTTATAAATGCTGGCCTTTATTGGTATAGGGAGTAACCTCACCTGAAAGTTCCCTATCACAGGTCCTGACTCTATCCTTAGTGAACCTTAAAGTATGATATAAATGCTAGCTGTGATTGTAAACATATCTACTATCACCTTTATTACAGGGATACACATATGCATCAAAGTTTTTTTATTGTTTTTTGCTTTGGAGGGGGACAGGGAGATATGACTAGGATTACAATTTTCTCATGGAAATATTATACATGCCATACAGAACATATGTTGGGAAATGCTATTATATTCATTTGCATCTCCCTCAACAGGCAAGACTGATTATGCATAACTTCCTGGACCTAGAAGCTTGCACTTACTAAATGGAGTCAGAAGATGGATTCAAATCCTCCCTTTTGCCACTTATCCAGTGTTGCCTTGGGTAATTCCTTTCAACATTTTGGACTTGACTTTCCTTATCTGTTCAATCAGGGGGTTGGAATCCATGACCTCTGAGGTCCTTTTGAAGACCTAAATCTATGATCTTGAGATCCTACCCTCTTTCTAACTATACCTGAGCTGCCAAAGGTAAGTCATTCTGCTGTATATTTCTGTGAATCACTTGATAGGGTTATAAATTAAGATTATTATACCCTACAAAATTCAGGGCAAGAAAAAACAAGATGAGTTAATGAGAGGCTAGAGTTACACATGCTGGACAGGAAAAAAAATATTTATGAGGTTTTACTTCCAACTTTATCTTCAGGAAGCACAGAGCAAAACAAGCTTCCAGGTCTAAGCCTCCTCTGAACTTTATGTATAATTACTCTCTTGACTATTGAAGCAGATGCAAATAACTATAACAGTATCTCCCAAACCACGTTTTGTATGATGTGGCTAGAATTTTCATAGGTAAATGTTAATCCTAGTGATATCCTCCCCCGCCAAAATATATATATTAACTATGAAGTACATATGTGTCAAAAATTTATATTACATGTAGGAATTCTTATTGTATTCTTCTTTATTTTACTCTATAATTTCCCAACACCTCCAATCTTTATCCAGGGGATAGTCTAGACCTCAGGCTCCCCAGATGAGCATCTATGGATTCTATCAATACATTTCCCCAAAGCACTCTGTGGTCTAATTCATTAGGAAATGCCATACTATGGAAATATTTATCTGTGTAATAGAAGTGCTAACATAGGCTTAGGCAGCTAGGTGGCACAGTGGATATGAGCGCTAAGCCTGGAATCATGAAAACTCATCTTTATGAGTTCAAATCTGGCTTCAGACACTTACTGTGTGACCCTAGGCAAGTCATTTAACCCTGTTTGCCTTAATTCCTCACCTATAAAATGAGCTGGAGAAGAAAATGGCATACCCCTCTAGTATCTTTGCCAAGAAAACCCCAAATGATGTCACAAAGAAGTCAGACAAGACTGAAACAACTCAACAACAACAAATACAAGCCTACTAAGTAAAAGATTTCTGCCTCAGTTTCAAAAACAGAATGGGACAATAGAAAGAACACTAAATTTGACATCTAAAGCCACGACTCTGACCCTCACTATCTGCGTGGCCTTAGACAAGTCATTTAACCTTTCTGGGACTCAGTTTCCTCATCTGTAGAATAAGGGAGTCACAGAAGATGACCACTAATGTCTCTTCTGGGTCTTTGAAAAATTTCACCATGTAATAAGGTACCTGAAAAAGTATTCACGGCATTTAAAACCTGTTCTGCTGCTATCAATATGACAGCTTCAAGACAAAGTACCTCTAAGTCTCAGGTCTCAGAAATGGCTCCACATAGCAAAGAAACACATTCTTCAGGAGAAAGAAGCAGTAGAAAAATGGAATAATTACCTCCTCAACATTTGGGTATTAGAAGCTGGACTTCTGCCCACTTGTTTTTAATGGAATATTTTAGTGATGTTAATAAGACAACTTTCCAACCTCAGACAGCCCTTTTTCCTAATCATACCTCTTTACAACTACTGGTTTGAAAATAGTTCCCATCAGGTAAAGTAGTCTGGTTAGTGATCAGTCTGTCTGAAGCAATCTGCTTTTGCTATCTAAGCAGGAAGAACCAAGCCTTGAGGTTTGCCATTCCAAGCTATTCTGCCTCCCACTTAAAAACTGCTTTCCAAGTACCAGGAGCCCCTAGATAGACCAAAACACAGACAGACAACTCTGACCACACACAAAGTTCTATCACAGAGATACTGCTGTTGGACCCTGAATATGTATTGTGGCCACCAGTTTGACATTGGGATGTGGCCTTTGTTGTTTATTTTCCTTTGATTTGTCCCTCATGGTAAATTCAAAAAAGCCAGAACCCAGCCAAGGAGAAAGTCATGTTGTTCCTAACCATTAGCACAGTTGTAATGCTATGTTTTTTTTTCCTGTGGCATTGTCATGTGGAAGCTCCCAGATATACTCAAATTGTGAAGAACTCTGTGTGTGTATATGTGTGTGTGTGTGTGTGTGTGTGTGTGTGTGTGTGTGTGTATGAGAGAGAGACACAGACACAGAGAGGCAGAGAGATATACACACACAGAGAAAGACAGACAGAGATAGACAGAGAGGTGGATGAAGGAGAGACAGAGACAGAGAGATAGAGACAGGCCAAGAGACACACACAGAGAAAGAGAGACAGAGAAAGACAGATAGACAGACAGAAAGACAGAGAGATGGGTGAGGAAGAGACAGAGACAGACAGAGACAGAGATAGAGAGAGACACATACAGAGAAAGACAGACAGAGAGAAAGAGACAGAGACAGAGGTGGGTGAGGGAGAGACAGAAACAGAGACAGACAGAGACAGAGACAGAGAGAGTCACACAGAGAAAGATAGAGACAGAGAGGGGGGTGAGGGAGAGAGACAGAAAGAGAGACGCACACACAGAGAAAGACAGAGAGAGGAGAGTGAGGGAGAGACAGACAAAAACATAGAGAGAAAAAGAGACAGACAGAGAGACCCACAGAGTGAAAGGCAGAGAGACAGAGACAGAGAGACAGACAGAGAGACACAGAGAAAGACAGAGAGATGGGTGAGGGAGAGAGTGAAAACCTATGAATGAATCAACAAAATGAAATCAATATTCTCAAAGGACTATCTTGTGGAAGAATAGACTTGTTCCACTTGACACCAGGGGGCAGAACTAGGAGCCAGACTAAAAATAACATGAAAAAAACCTTACCAAATCGGGCTGCCAAACAAGACAAGGGCTGTCTTGGGAAGTCAGAGGGCCATAGATTTAGAATTCGAAGGGACCTTAGAGACAGACCACTTAAATGGAAGGTTCTTCACCTAGGGTCAATGGGAATTGTCTATGGATAGGTTTCAGAGGGTCCATGAAGTTCATGGACCTTGGATGGGAAAAAAAATACATCTTTATTTTAGCCAATTTCAGTTAGAGAAAATCTCACATTTCTTTCCATTATTTATAAACCTTCTCAGCAGGGGTCCATAGGCTTCCTCAGATTGCCATAGGGGTCCTCGAGGACACAAAACCCCTGATCTAGCCCATCCTCCACATTTTACAAATGAAGAAACTGACGTCCTGAGAGAAACATTGCCCAAAGCCTCACAGAATTCATTGGCAGAGAAAATATTGGAACTCTGAGTTTCTGACTCCTCAGCCCACTCTCTTTCCACTGTGCTATACTGCTCCATCACAAACTACTTGTCACTGAAGAGCTGGAAAAACTAAAGCACTACTTAAATATAGTTATTCTTATCCTTATTATTATTAGCCATAGAAATTCTTAGAGATCATTTCCTAAGTTATAGAAGAAAATGAAATTTGCACTACTGGAAGGAGTACTTACATTGATGAAATTACAGATCCTTTAAGGAGAAGGAATATTAGGATCATTCAGATGGAGGCTGGAAGTTTAGGATATCAAAGAGAGAATTTCTATTAAGCTATGTGTGGGACTAACTGACTGAGAGTCTATGACTTTGATGCCAGTTTCCCCAAAACCTAAGGAAGAAAGAAAAATGACACTATCACTGAGAAAAGAAATAAATCTATTGGTTTTCTGGTCAAAGTTGGATTTTGCTTTATTGTATCCTGGTTTCCTTTGTGTACAATGGCAGCAAATTTCTTGAATCAACAAAACTCTCACTGCCAGCCTGGGCGGAAAAACTCTGCCACGAGAGATGGTTCCTTCTCCTGACAAAGCAGTAAAGGATGGAATTTTAACAATGAATTTCCTTGTTTTTGTAGGTTAAAGTCAAAAGGCCACATTCTACTCTCAGATCAGCATGAATGATTCCCACTGAACTTACATATCTCTGAGGGAGACTTTAGCTACCACATTTATGGTTTATTAAATAATATAACTTTTTTATTACTCGAATGTACAAGGGAGGAGAGTCTAAATCAGCACTTCTAATTAAATCAAAATTATTCCCTTTTTTTGGTAAATGTTTATGTTTTTAGAGGAAGAAAGACTGGCATCTCAATAATAACTTATGCTTACAAAATGCTTTAAAGTTACAACTGTCCTTTCCTTTCAATAGGAAGGATAATGTACACGGTGCAAGTACTACTCCATAGTGAAAAAATAAGGAAACTATACCTCATAAAGGTGAAGGAAACTTACCAAAGGGATATACCTAAAAATTATTAGGGGTTGAACCCAAGGCTTCTTAATGTAAATCTAGGTCTCTTCCCACAGTAGCACCTTGCTTTATTCTTCAGCTTGTTAATGAAAATTGATCAGATCCTACTTAGGAGATCAATGAACAACCTTTTCCCCAGTGAGTGGATGATTAATTAACTCAGATCACATTAAACAGGAATAAATTGACCTGGACAGTGGAAGCCCCATCCCTTAGGACATTTGCAGTTTGCTGTGCCTGCTACTAGCCCATGTGGAAGAGTTTCACAGAAAGGTGAGGGCCCTGCTCCCCAGTTTAGAATTCATGCATGTATTTCCATTCCCTTTTTTATGGAAAAATGAGGAGCCTTTCTACTGTCTGCTGATCTAAAACTGAGTGCACTGCAAATATCTGACTGGTTAAGACCTTTGCTCGTTCCTGCCCAGATGCATCTGAGTGAAGAGTCAAGGAAACTCCCACTGGTAGAAGAGAGGCCTCAAACCTTTATATTCATACCTGAGACTCTGCCAAGTGGTCTATGAGCACATGGTCTTGCTTTTGTTGGTTGTGTCTGTTCTTTCCTGTCTTGAATGAACTAGTATTAGAGATTAGATATACTAGGACAGGGGTGGGGAACCTGCAGCCCTTTGCAGCACTTGAGGACCTAGAGGGTCACATGTGACCCCGAGGCCGAGTTTCCCCACCCCTGTAGCAGGCTACCACCTTGTGATCTTTGAAAGTTCAGGAAAGGGAGCTTCCAGAGATCCAGGAACCAGAGTGCAAGCCAAAGTTTGCTACCAGCCTAGGTGATAGAATGGTCCCTAGGAAGGGGAGCTAAGCCTAGCAGTAGCTGAGATGCCAATTCATCCAATACAACATTCAAAAGTGAAGTAGGTGGGAGAAAGGCTTCCTAGTAACAGCTTTAAGTTTTAGCCCCCTCTCCCTAGGGGCTGAGGTAGTATGGGGAAGAAGGGGCTCTCAGGGACTGAGAAGAAATGTTCATACTTCTGTCCTTACTATTTCTTCTCTGTAAATATCCCTTTGTAAAAACTAATTGATATCAATTAGTTAAAGGATACTGGGACGCTAATCACTGGGTTAATCAGTTATATAGGGAGATAGTAACTTTAACTGGTGGTTAACATTAGCTGAAGCATACTGGCGCTTGAGCCAATAACATTAGAGAAGAATCATCTGAACTCTTCAGGGTATCCTATAGAACCCCAAGGGGGAAATTTAGCCTTGCTTACACTAGAAACCTGACCTGTTACTGTGCCTGTGGGTTGAGAGAATGTCTTGAGTCTGAATACACTGGAATGCAGCTGACCAGAGATTTTTGCCATTATTACCTTCAAGAGGAGGTATAAAGTTTTCTATTGGTGCTCTCCTCCAAAGCCTTTTCACAGGATCAAGATGACCCAGGGTTCCCAAAAAATCATGCCAGTGAAGCAAAACCTCCAGCAGGTCCTGCTACATTGAAAAGGCTTTTAGTACAAACCCCAGGACAGATTTTGTGAGTGTCCTCAGAAAATAAGGCCAGCAAAAATGAGCTCCTCACTAAAGATCCTTTCTGTATACTTTTGTAGGGAGGAAGAAAAGCACAAGAAAACAGTTTTTGAAGCCTTCCAGGAGGTTCATTTTGTCCTGTCTCCTTCACCTTCTAATATTTCACACTACTGCTCAGAAGAATATAAGCTCCTAGAGGGCAAGGGCTTTGCATTGCCAGTGCCTAGCATAGGGACTGGCACATAATCAGTTTTTATAAATGCTTATTGAATTGAATTGAATTGTTGGGTCCAAAATGATGATACAAGTTGCCATATGATCCATACTTCATATTTTCTATAATGTTCTCTTGTTAAGGTAGGAAACACAGTCAACACACTTCAGAAAGATTTCCAACAACAAAAGGTATTTTCTTTTTAGTCTCCAGTTCAATAGAATGCCTCACCTCCCAAGCATTCTGATTAATGAAAGTTTTACTCTAGCACCCACACCACACCCCCCACCCACACACTCTTACAAGCTGTGACTGTCTCTCCCTCCCCCCAACATTTCTCTCAATGGCTTGTTCCCCGCTATCTGCTTATCTGTACTATATTGGACACTCCTAACCAGTATTATTTGGCATTTGGTCAAATGGATCCAGGCTTGAGCGTCACAAGCCACAGCATCAAAGGAACTTCCTAGCTTTGCCTTCTGCATCAAATGCAGGCTATGTTATTTGATACAATAGGAATGCAGAGTAGAGAATGATGAATGTTTTGGGCTTTAGAGCCAAGGCACACATTTCCATCATCAGAAAAAGTTTCTGCGAGCTAATTTGGACTTAGCAATTTGCTTTTAAGGAGAGAGCACTAAAGTATATTAACAGTTGGGTTTTTTCTCTGAAAAATTAAGACAGGATGGGAAATACTAAAATAAAACAGTGATTGATTTGTTGAAATGTAACTGAAGAATTCAAAATATGTGATTTCCTGAATGATTAGTGTCAAAGTTCACAGCTTTTAGATCAAAGCCAGCTTTAGGGGAGGGGATAGAAGGAAAGGAGAGGCTGGCCACAGCACAATGAATTTTGAATAAGTGTTTATTGACCACTTACGTATAGACACTAGCCTAAGTACCAAGGGGTGAGAATGCAAAAAAAAAAAAAAATAGAAAGTAATCTATAATATAGTTGGAGATAGCACGTACACACACACACACACACACACACACACACACACACACACACACACACACACTGAGGGAGTAAGGAAAGAACCTGCAGAGAAAAGTAAAAATGAATTTAGAAAGGAGCAATAGAAAGAACCAGTCAATGAAAAACATTAAGAAGTCACAGTGTGGGATAATAGAAAACACAATGAACTTCAATTTGGAAGATCTGGGTTTCTGTCTGGGTTCTGCTGTTTCATACACATGTCACTATGCACACATCTCTTCACCCCTCTGAGACTTGGTTACCTCATCTGTAATGTGGTATTAAAAACATTAGCAGTACCTACCTTGCAGGATTATTGTGATGAAAATGCTTTGTATCCTATCAAAGCATCATACAAATGTGAGTTCTAAAAGATTGAACTGAAGAATTTTGATCTGATACTCTTGTGCTAGGAATTAGAGGACCTCTGTAGCTCCTTTCTAGACTATTATTGGTTAATATAGCACTTCTACAAGGTAATCAAATGAAAGCTATAATCACATCTGTTTTCCAGAGAAGATGGAAAGCAAAGACATCTCAATGGCAGAGCTTAAATTAGAGCTCTTACCTCAGATGGAATTTTCCCTCAGACTCAGACACCATCCATCTGAGTGCCCTTGAAGAGCTAAAAATCAAATGTGGACCTTTATCACTGGAAACTTATTGCCTCCCTCCCCCAAAGCCAACGTCTGTTCAACACCACAGATTTCTTGATTTGGCAACCCCTCACCCATTTTGCCAGCCAGTCTCTTGAAGAGATGCTACAACTTTCTAAAAGGCAAAATTAAAACACTAAATGGATTTCAACACCCAAGAAAATGATGTGGTCAAAACAACTCATCTTCCTTGACAGAAAGCATATGAGAGTCTATATTTCTCTCTCTCTCTCTCTCTCTCTCTCTCTCTCTCTCTCTCTCTCTCTCTCTCTCTCTCTCTCTCTCTCTCTCTCTCTCTCTCTCTCTCTCTCTCCCCCCGCCTCCTCTCCTCTCCTCTCCCC